>JAVYIG010008904.1:27500-84139 GCA_035222895.1 Strongylocentrotus droebachiensis | reverse complement strand
ACTGTCCATTAGTGGCCACTGAGCCCATATGTCGCCTTGTTGGGTGCATAGAGTTTCAACTGGATCGCTTCGTACCGAGGCAGTTGTGGGAAAAACTCGAGTCCGGTCAATTTCTCGATGTCCTTGATTGTAGTTAGGTGATGCTCCACGTAGTCTGGCTGTGTCTGTCGATTAAAACAATATAACAAATATCTGTAAGAATCCTTGTTATAAAGTTGAAAGAAAAGGATGTTTTTATGGCATTAATTAACTTAAAACTACACTGTACTAGGAGAATCCATCTAGCCCCCAACGCAGAGCAGCTGTACTGTAGCAGTATATGGTCCCGTAACTCACTTGTATACGACCCCTTTCTTTTGTAACCTATAGGGTTTTGTAACGCTAGCCGGCTAACCCTTAACCTAATCATAACCCTAACAAATATCTAATCGGACATGTATACCTCAGAAGAATATAATATTTTGAATATTGCCAATTAACAAACCCTACTTATAAATAAAACTAATAATGAAATGAAATACATGTACAGAAATTGATTAAATGGAGTGTATCAATTTTGATGATTTTGATCGTTTTGTTGTGGTGTTGATAATTATGATGATGATGATGATTTTGATGGTGATGATGACGGGAGGGACCTGGCAGAGGCCATGCGCGTACATGGCTCCTTACTTGAATTTTGGTAGATATTGGGAAATAGTATGCTGTATAATATGATGACTTGAAATGATCCGATTATGCTGATTTTAACGATCATGATGATGTTGATGATGGGGGTGATAATGATGTTGTTGTTGATGTTGTTGTTTTAATGTTGTACCTGACAAGTTTTGATCCCACGGTTGTTTCTCAAGACGAAAGCAGCGGATTCTACTTCTGCGCATGCGCTGTTTTAACTGGGCACCTCCTTTGCATCTTGCTATAATCATGAAGTAGTGAGAGGGGCAGCAGACTAGGAGAATCGCCATAAATCACCCTGGAAATAAATTAAAGAGATGTAACAAAAATAAAAAAAAGTGGTTTATAAAACTTTTATACCAACCTTTAGTTCAAGTTTGAGAGTGCGATTGTTCGCCCTTCTCTCCATGTTACTCCGACCAATGAGTTGTTATTATCATAAAGAGATGTAGTAATAATAAACACACATGATTACTGCGAGATGAGTTTCATTTAATAACTGATATCATTGATGTAAAGAGTACCTTCCGTTGGTTCGGATACTTGCTAATGTTATCCAATATTCTGATGAGAATAAGGAGGATTAAAAAAAGGCGTAACAAAAGGTTCAAATGTTATCCAATATAATTTTTTGATTAAAAAAATCTAAAGGGTAACCGATTTCATCTCAATATATAAACAAGTATTTATTCATTTGTTTTGCCTACACAAGTACTGATCGATGATACTACGAATGTCATTCGTTGCCTTATTCCGTTTTCTGACGCAAAAAAAAGGAACCCCCCCCCCCCCCAGGGCCGGGGTGGGGCACTATTTACTTGCGTATTATTACTAAAGGTATTCAGATTGTGCCCCCTCCTCCTCTTCCGGCAGATGAAGAAAATGTATATTGAAAGGATATATTTAGGCCTACCCGTCTTTCTCAAGCGTGTTGTTGTTGTCTCTTAACCCATCACCGTCGTAGTCGAACACGGGACCGGTCACGACGTTGATCTCCGAGCTGATGTTAGCCCACAGAGCCAGATGGGGTACAAGAAAGCCATCCCATATATCTGATGGTGAAAAGTCCAGGGAGTTTGAGAGAAAGAGAAAGATAGGGGAAGGGAGAGAGAGTCATTATAATACAACTAAAGCGTTGAAAACAATTGAGTTAAGAGTAATACTCGAAAAGTACATTCAATGGCAAAGAATTTCGAGAAATCACTCAAGGGTGATATTAATACCCTTATGTATATCTCATACAGTAGAAACCCTGTTCAAATTACGTATAATACGTCACTGTAACGTTCTCAAGTTTTAACAGGGGATGGGTAAAGAGGAACACTAAATTGCCTTTGGTTGGTTTTCCGAAAGTATTTGTCATCGTGCTCTTATGTAATCTAATGTTTCGATGTTCTCTGAAAGAAATCATTTTTGCTAAAATGGCATTGTTCCTGACCAATTCAAATCAGTGAAATCTGTACCCATATATGAAACAAGACATAGAGAAAAGAGAAAATGTAAACTATCCTTCATAGACCCCAGTGAATAGTATGCAGTTTCTCGAAAAGTACCGCTCCTGGTCATCGAGTGTTGGTTTTGTTTTTGTTTTTTTCTGAGTTTCTGTTGTTTCAAAAGTTCATTTTATAAGCTTTTCTACTTTATTTTGCAGGTCTAAGATAGCACTATCTTGTGTATCTATGCTTTCAAATTTGAAATTTACCAATATGAATAAGGCAAGGCCATTATTTGAAGAATATGAGGTGAGGGGTGTATTAAAGGTAAAGACCAGTAATGGTCATGCGATTGCATTGTGAAAGAAACGTTGTGGAATCGATCAGAAAAGGTTGATCATCTAGCATCTAGCATCTGCAAGGTTCTGGAATCATCAAAATGATAAGAAATTTGGCCCATTCTTCGTAAAGTTACAAGCACTATACACAGAAAGATGTATATGGGACTACCCTATCTCTCTCACACGACCATGAGAGAAATAAATTTACCAAATATATGAATTAGTAGGCGGTTTCCCGGCAAATTTTTTATCATCATGTATTAGTCAAAACATATTCTTTCACATGATTGGTAATGAGAGCTTCCATTTCATTTTTTGAAATTGGGGCGTTACCAATACTGGTCTTTACCTTTAATGTAGCATAGTGGAGAGGTTAGAGGTGTACACGAGGGGTGAGTGGACTAGCTCTCTGTCTTTGCATACAAACTAACTCAGCAGACCATCGTTTGAGTTACGTCTTTCGGATGGTGACGTTAAAGGTCTGATTGATACACGTCTGTAAAAACCCAAATTACATACCTGTGATAAAACCTGGAAACTGTGGTACCGTGTTGGTTGAAATAAGGGTATCCATGAGGCGTTCAGAACTATCCGTTAAAGCTGAAAACAGAAAAATGAAACATCATGTCAGTTATTGGTTTCCGACTTCGTCTAAACGGGAACTTGTTAAGATAATAATAATCAAGGATTTACAATCTTCTTCTCAAAGCCCCTTATAGATTTATATCAAAAAGAGTTTCAAAATTGAATACATGGATGGTATTCTTTGAATTTCAGGCGCTCTTATTTCAGTATTTGGGACTGCATGCATCTGTGATGATATGAAAATAAAATGTATTAAAGGTTGATTATTTTCAATTCTATATTGTTGGATCCTACATAAAGGTAACCATTGTATTCGGGCCCCACAATATGTACAAATTCAAGGGTTATTTCAATAACAAGTCTCTTATACAGTAGGCTTACGGTTACACCCTGTGAGAGGGGAGGATTTAGGGAGTCCTGAAAAGGATTGTTGATAGTCATGAGAAGGACATGTTGGTAATCTTTCCTGAGCTCATAGTTCTAAAGAAAACTATAGCGCCGGTAGGAGAGGATGGGTAGTAGGAAGGGCTCGACGTTTCGAACAGGTTGACTATCCGTCGTCAGGAAATTCAACCTGTCCGGAATGATAGCCCCTCCTACCACCCATCCTCTCCTACCGGCGCTATAGTTCTCTTTAGAACTATAAGCTCAAGAAAGATTACCAACAGTCCTTTTCAGGACTTCCCAATCCCCCCCCCCCTGACATGGTGCAACTGTAAGCCTACTGTATATCTACATCACCATGTAAGCCGTTACTTATAAGCAGCAACAAGTCTCTTGAGAGCATGATATAATTTTGCGAATTTATAGACTTATATATTGACTCTCATGTCTTTATAAGTCCTAATTTCATTTCTGAGCGTAGAGCAGTATTTTTTTAGACGTTTTAAATGTTTTTTCCTTTTGCGTCTTAGTAAATGTTTGAGATATAAAACAAATGTTTGGAGTTTTTCATCCCAGACTATAAACGGTGTATCCGAAATGAGAATATGTAAAATATATTTTTTATGAAATTAAAACTCTAACCGGGAGAGAACAGATAGCCGGAGGTTAAATCAGTGAAGTCATCGGTAAGGCCCTCGTAATCGGAACAACTCGGAGAGTATTCGGCCTCGATTCGGACATCGGTTCGCACTCGGCAGTCGGGCATAATCGGCATCTTATTCATCGGCTGAAAGATAACAGTTGAGGGGGGATATTAGTTCCAAGTTCGTTAAGACATCTCTTGTATTATTGTGTAAACATCTATCACTAATATCCTATAGACATCATCAGGAAGTTTTAAAAAAAGGCCTGCGTTTGCTAGATATTCTATGTAAGAGGGAAAATGTCAACGTTTGTAAACAAACATTGAATGAATAACTAAAATACACAAATAAACAAATTATTTTCTACTCCCGTTCAATATAAGCCCATGCAGGTTGAAAATGTGTTATTACAGTACTACCATCATATTGGTCTCCCAGTTTCAAAATTTTGATTTGATTTGGTTTATTTTCTGCTGCATTCCATATACATATAAACAATTTTCGGTACATTAACAACCATAAGATACTAAAAAGTACTTTTTGACGTTGAATCATAAATAAGCAAACAAATTAACAATTATTAGGTTTAAAAAGAAAGTATAAATTGTCAAAGTATCATATTTCATCAAACTTTATAAACAAAATATTTGCGGAAGAATATTTGTCATCTCTGTTCAAGTACCTACCTGGGGCCATTGAAGTGTGTAAGACGACCATATTGGAGATCGGAGGTCATGACTGTACGCTGTGACGTAATCATGCTGGGTTAGGTGACAATAATCCGTGTCAAAGGTTGTGACAGGAGCGCCCAACGGTGCGTGCTGCAGCATAGCTTCATCCACTGTAGATATAAATACGATTCAAAGATTACTAGGGGTCACTTTAACAAAAAACGATGCAAATCAAAGAACATAATGCTACGACAGAGTTTAAGACAAATTTACTATCGGGCACTTTGGTAGCGACTATAAATAAATATTCCAAATTTTAGAATTTATATCATTAAGTTAATCTGATTACCATAGGCATACGAGACGGGGAAGGGGGGGGGGCTAGATGTTTACCCATCTCCATCCTCCCTTCCTTCTCACCTCCGAGAAGTTTTGAATACCGGTATGCTGGTATACGACAACAGTTAATGCCGACAGTGATCGACTCGATGTGCCCGAGTATGCGCATGTTTATATCCTATCAAGTGTAGGCCTATTTCAATAACGAAGTAACGTTTCAAAATATTAAAGTGACTTTGGCGTCAGAATGTACCCCCCTCCCCCCTCCCTCCTCTACCGCCACCACCAATAAATTGATCTGTCAATTGCAATAGACCGGTTTACTAACACATTCAAATTCATGAATGTTTCTTTCCTGGGGACCTAGTGACGAGTTATTCCATGAACTCGTTATTAATGACTGACCTACAATACTTGGAATCCAGTCTGCCTAAATCACTTGTTGCTATATCGGACAAGCCTCAATCAAGCTTTCAAGAAAAAAATTCTCCAAAAGTATGCATAATTGTTTCATCAGTAGTAAGAGGTATATTTAATTACCTTCCTCTGATGAAAGGTTTAATTCTTGATCGTACATCTCAGCATCGGTGGCATTCTGTGAAAGGAAAATGATACGATATCGTACAATGCATGGTCATAACATATTCGACACTTGCTCCGAGGACATCTTCCTAAACTATTAAATTAAGACGCGCAGCAGTGAGCTCTCACGGAGAATTTAACACCATTCGAGCGTTTAACATATATTTGGTGCTGTAAATCAACATAATTAGCCATCAGTTTTATGGCCACCAAGCCTTATGTAATGCTCTGCATTTTCCGCCGATCGCCTAATAAGGAAAAGTCGTTATCTTACATTTCCTTCACCGAAGACTCTCCGAGAGACTAGGGGTATATCTTGATGGGACCACGGGTTTGCTGAGAGACTTGTACACATATTAATGATATTTTCACTAAGTCTGGTGTCAGCAAATTACGACCTTCTGCACATAGTGATATACCTCAGCTCAGGGGCGTACGCAGGATTTTTTCAAGGGGGGGGGGGGGGGGGGGGTTTTAAAATATTTTGCTTCCGAAAATTTGAAAATCGCGCCGGCCGAAAAGTTGCTCAGTGGGGGGTGGGGGGGAGGGGTGGGGGGGGGGGGGGTAAGCAGACACTTTTTTTTTTTTTTTTGGAGTCCAAAAAAAATCGCAACGACTCAGCCAGCCGAAAAGTCGCTCAGTGGTCAGTGGGGGGGGGGGGCGGGGGGGGGGGGGGGGGGGGGGGGGTAGGCGGACACTTTTTTTTTTTTTTTTGTCTCGAAATTTCAAAATTTGACATTTTTTTTTCGTTGGGGGGGGGGGGGGGGTAAGGTCACTTTTTTTAGGTTAGCCGTGGGTATAATTTTTTTTTTTTTTTTTTTTTTTATAATTAAAAAAAAAACAAAAAAAAAAAAACAAAGGGGGGGTTTGAACCCCCAAACCACCCCCCCTGCGTACGCCCCTGCCTCAGCTGTCACCATAACCCGATTCCAAACAAGATTCCACTTTAAACCTATAAATAAGCCTAAATAGTGTATTTTGACTAAGCGAATAACGTGACACAATCAACGATGACACAATCAACGAGTAATTAAAAGCATGGTTTCATTTTAGTAATTGGCGTTAAGGACTGGATGTTTCATGAACCCATTTATATAAAACTATTCATTCATTTATTTTGTATTTGTCAACAGAGAAACGATCTTCATGCAAACCTATTCATGGACCGACGGAGCAAATAGTTCACTTCCAAATCACTAAATTAAAATTAAAGGCAGACAGAGGCTTATACTGGTACGAAGAGGTGTACATACAATCCATTTGGGTTTGGGTTCCTCAGAAAATGTGCATATGATAAGGCATTTATGTACTTTTCATAACTAATTGTGATTTATAAGGTGACTCACACAGTGACATCCTGAAGTATCATTCTCCAATCGCATGTTGTAATCCTCATCAGCTGGGAAGGGACAGTCCATTTTAGGCGTGGGGGTGGTTGAATCATCTGGAAGAGGTTTAGGATTTCTGAGCATATGATGAAGGCTTCCCATCGTTCCATTATTTGGAGCTGGCTCAAGATCCAAAAGTTCTAGAAAAACACGAAAAGTATATCATTCCATATCATATTTTTCTTTAGGATGTTCAATTCAATCCCAAAATATACGTAGGCCTACATTTTGCAGATTGGTGAAGGCTCTATGGCGCTCATAAAAGGGTACCAAGTCCGATTCTTGCTTGGCGCTTACATCCTTGCACAAGGAGTCTTACACATAATGTGCTTCCCTTCTCGACCCTTGGGAGTGTTTCACAAAGACTAAGATCGACTTTAAGTTGGACTTAACTATGGCAGGCCATTCATGCCACTGGTTGCTCTCACCATTATGATCTTTAGATATTAATTTTTCCTTCAATAATGAATTATCAAAAAGGTGTACATTCTGTAGATTGGTGACCATGATTTGTACGTCCCTTGAGAGACCAATGCCAGTAAATGGAGAGAGAAAATAGTAGTATGAACAGCCTGCCATATAGTTAAGTCCAATTTAAAGTCGATCTTGGTCTTTGTGAAACACCCCAGGTGTATTAAATGGGTACCTGGCAATGCTGGATATATAATTGCGGGGTCAGCAAGAAGAACAGTATTAATACTGATGTCGCTACATTTGGTCAATAAGACCAGTCACACTCTTTTCAGGTTGCATAAGCAGAGCTTTGGTATAAACATCCAGACTATATCAAAAATTGTGATACTGTTGAAAACTTCAAAACACTTTTCCTTTTAGAAATAATTTCCAATGATAACTAATGACTTTAGCATGTTGTGCATATCTCACTCTTCTCTGTTTTGTCTTCACTTCTCTCCATTACACAGGGCCGTAGCCAGAGTTTGATCTTGGGGGGGGGGGGAGGGGGGGCACATACATGAAATTGATCGACGTCCTGGGGAAGGGTCCCCCCCCCCCCCCCCGTGGCTACGCGCCTGTCATTACAGCGGGTGGGAAGTATTTGTGATATGCGCTATATAAGCATTGCATATTATCATTATTACCATCATATTTATATCCAAATAGACTCACAACGCCCCCACTAATAAAACAGTAAACATAGGGCGGGGAAGGGGCAATGATCACTTACCACACATGACGTTATATAACTCAATATTCTGGAAAGGCTGGACTTCGACCCCGCTCTTGAAACCTGGTCCAATTGCAACAAACATTGCCTATAGCGAAACAAAATTCAACAAAGGATACACGACTTTATTTAATGATTGATTTATCAGTTGATTGTTATTTTCATATTTATTTATTTATCTATTTGTAGTTTTATTTTTGCAGGGTAGCATTGTCAGTTGCAACCCTTCTTTCCGCGTTGGCCTTGTTGGCCTTGATAATAATATTATATTAATAATAGGATCAAAGATTGAAATTATAGATAAATTAATTGCTAAGTTCTATATACATGTACCAAATAAAGATTAAACTTAAGGCAAAATAAGAATTTTCTATCAATAATGAAGGCGAATTCCAAGACTTTCGTTGAAAATTACAACAACTAAACCAAGAATTTCCGAGGAGTAACTTGGCTTGTGTTTAACCATCCTCTCCTCGACCTTTCCCATTCCACTATGCAGACACTCTCTTCTATAACAATATCGAGATATTGCCTCACAAATATTGAAGTATATTGACATCAGAATTAGGCGGGCGATAGATATACTACAGAAAGCGCGTGGAAAATATGTTCAGAAAGAGCATTCCATGTGCTTTTGTTAACAAAATTCGACGATAATAGGCATTTACCTTCATTAAATTGCCTAAATTGTCGTATCCATGAGTTCCTCCGTCGCACCAACTTGTTGTTCCCCTGAGGAAAGAAGAAAACAAAAATTCAAAATACTAACTTTTTGAAATATATTGTATTGTATTATTACTATTTCTCTAATCAAAGTAGGAAAGAATAATGGTATCAAGTTGATACTTTCATTAGCATGGCCGTTATTAAAACAACAGTTTAAAGAGAAAGTTGAGTTCTGGGGAGAGGTGACAAAATAATAATTGAGCGTTTTCATTGTTAATATGCAAGTGTGGAAGAACATCAGAGAAAAAAACTTTCCCTGAAAAGCATGGCTCTTCAAAATATGACATGTAGCAGCTTAAGAATGAGGACCTCGTTTTTATGCCACATGGTTGTGTAGTCCAATATACATCTTTCTGTGTACAGTGCTTGTTACTTTTACCAAGACTGGGCCAAATTTCTTGTTATTTTTATGATTCCAGAACCTGCGCACAGTACACACTAACATTAAATATGCTACATGATCAACTTTTTCTGATCGATTCCACACCGTTTCTTTTACAAAGTAATCGCATGACCAGAGCTCAACTTTATCTTTAAACATTGCGAAACATATATCAAAATGAAATACATAGGAAATACATAACATCAGACTAAATGGATGTGGGAAGAATTACGCCACCAATATCTTTCATATCTACATCGCACGTCACGGATTAACTTTACTGATCGGATGTTGAACAATTTTTCTTAATCTTATTTTTAACATTCGATTATAGACAGCTTCTTTCTCGACCTTGTGAATATAATCTTTACATTTGGAATGTACGTTTTCTTCACTATTTCACTGGAAATGAACCGGCTACGCTTGAGCGTTCTAATATCCCATAATACTGAAGATATTAATATTCATGTACTGTATCGTGAGCGGAAGTGACGTAGCTTACCCAGAAACAGACCATTGCTCTGGTACAGTGACCTCAATGGGTTCGATTCGCCGATTATTGATGTAATGCCATCTCTTGGGTAAATCTTCTCTAACATAAGGAATGGCCACTTCATGTTTACACTGGGAGTAAAATAAAAAGCAAAAGAGGAATTAAAAATTGTAAAATTTACTCCTTTGTTAATCTCTTTTTTTAAAGGAAGATTATTTGCATCAGGAACATATCATCTGTCCAATGAAGATGAATGAAGATGTAAATATGCGAACCAGATTACGATTATGCGAAGTATCCGTATAAATTGTTCCAATAGAAAAGGGAAAGGCATTCAAAACAAGTCTGTATAGACAAAATAATAATTAAGTAACCATATTTTGCACAGAAAGATCTGCCATTTTGAAATGATCCAGTTGAATCAGAAAATAGATTTACAAATTATAACACTGTTACTACTTTCTATCTTGTTTCGTCTAGGAAGAGAAGTAAATCGGGTACAAGAGATTGAGTCTATAGGTCTGAGTTATTGAGTCTTTTTTTCTTTCTCTATTTTTTCACACGAGGCACTTTATTACATTATATCATTTTAACAACATTGCATAAAGAGTTTGATGACAATATATATATAGAAAATCAACAGACTGATAAAGTTATTGAGTCTTAAACACACATAGTTTGTCCAACTTGTTAATTTCTGAAGCTGCATCATACCATATGCATATTTTATGGCGTAGCTTGCTTTGTTGGAAAGTATACTAGTACAATACAGGAATATGCGCCACGTTTTGTCCGATTAAAACCTGTTTGGCCAAACTCTGTTGTACATACGGCTCTGGTCTGAGTAGCATTTATAATAGGGACTTTTAGATTTGCACAACGACAACGTGGATTGCTACGATCGACGTCCTTTTAATGCACTGCCTTGAATGGACGTAACACGTATCAGTCCACGCAAATCTAAAAGTCCCTAATGATAGAGTATACTTGGGACATTCTCGTGAACACTACGTTTTAAGGGATCCTGTAACTTTGTCTCAGATTCTGAAACAAAATCCTGGATTTAGTTCATGTTGCATTCGTGATTATAAACCTTTAGGCCAGTTAGGAACCCAATGACTTTTACAAGCCGATGGCCTGTTTGATTATCAAGATATTTATGATTGGAAATCGAAACCAAATTTTGCGTTTCCCTAAAGGTTTTCATTTTACTTTTTTGAGGCACTTCTTGATCATTTTGAAGCGCAGTTTTTTTTTTAGGGCTTCAATATTACACAATATCACAGACACTGATAACACGTATGGCCGTGCATCTCAGATTTAACATTGTTATACGACACAGGAGGGAGCTATATTATATTTCCATTTCCTAGGATCAGTGTAGGTTTCCTTTAAAATTAATATAAATAATTACCAGGAGCTCTTCTACAACATCGGCAGGATCAGACACCACCGCTGCATGAAAAGGATAAGAAATACACATGAGTCTTATTGAAAGTAGTATTAGTCATCATTTTCCTACGTGGAATATTTCTGTTTACAATCAGATAATTTATATGGATTTCCAAATGTAAATCTCTTCTCATATAATACAACCATGATTTCCATTAGGCCTAATGATAACTGATATGATTCAAAACCAAATGGGGTAAAGAGCAATCGAGTGCAATTATACTAGTCGCTTCTTATTGTAGGCCTGCATATTCTGTCCTATACATTCAGAAGTATCGAATTTAAAGAATGTTTGCAATAACGATTCTTTGTATCATTGCATGGAATGATTTTTGGTTTTGAATATCATTTTAATCCCATGACGATCCTTACACATAAAGACCCCTCCTAACCTACCATCATCATTAGCAAGTATTCTTAACATGGTTCCAGCTGTAGTCGAAATTCGGTAATCGCTTGATGGTAGGAACTGTTCAGTGATAGGGAGAGAGAGAGTAAGGGGAGAGAGAGAGAGAGAGAGAGGGGGAGTGAGGGAGTGTGAGAGAGAGAGAGAGAAAGAGAGAGAGGAAGGGAGAGAGAAAAAAAATTATCGTATCATTTCTCATCATTACGATCACTAACTGATCATCAATCATAGAAGAGAATGGACAAATCAGCTGCCAAAAATGACGAAAATTGCCATTTTACAACGCTTTATTTTGTTGTTGATTTTTTAAAATTTCATTTAACCTGTCAATAAAAAAACTTTTCCTTTTTTTACCAGAAGATGACATAGAGCAGTGGAATAGATGCTTAAACTTTGATTTGCTTTTAAACGATTTTGCTCGAATTATACAAGTATGTTTCTATAAGTTTCTATGGTATTAATAATCACTATTCATATCCTATTTTATAAATGTATTCAAAAAACAAACTTATTTGAATATCGCTACCACAACAGAAACCTATTGATTTTTAAATGTATAGGCTTAATCTTACAAACAAAAGCGTGTATGCATTTGAAATCCACGGACACAATGACAAACATCCACAAGTTGAAGTATAGGCCTTCTCTACGGTGTTTAGATAAAATAAAAATGAAATGAAAATGTAAAAGAGAACAAGAGGGAGAATAGCCTAACCTATTCAAGTTCTCATCAACAAGTGTCGATAATCTGATGGGTATTTTGTGATTTTTCATTTTTGTTTTCTTCAAATGGTTGATTGAAGACATTTAAATTTGCTCTATAATTGTTTGTCAATGCTATAGTGTTAATGTTACTTGTTGTTTAACACTGTACACGGAATAACAGTCTGTTTTTAGTGATTGTGAGTTTTATCGTGTATAAATAAATACAATACAAAACACTTACATCGTCTAGAATGAAAGTTTGATCACAAGTCCTATTAGCCATGCCGTGATCAGCGATGGCGATGATGTTGACGCAATCGAGCATGTCCATCGCCATCAAACCATCCATCAGTCTCCTCATCATCCCGTCCATACGAGCTATCACTTCGTCTTGCTGAAAGAACAAACGTTACAGAGTCGACCAGTCAATCTCACAAGCAAACTAGAAGATTTCTTGAAAATAGATTAATTAATCTATTCACATTTTTATTTATTCATTTATTGATCACTATTACCATTATTATTAGCATTTTTATCATTATTGTTATTATTAATATCATAATTATTATTATTAATTTATCATTATTATTATCATTTTCATTATTATTAATATCATTATTATTATCAATCTAAGGAGCAGATTGTAGGATTAACGAATCTATTAGAGGTGTTGTGGTCGAGTGGATACGTCGCCGGACTGTCGATCACATGGTCCGTGGTTCGAGTCCCGCCGCCGCACTGATGTCCTTTGGCAAGACATTGATCTACATTTGCCTCACTCCACCCAGGTGAAGTAAATGGGAACCTGATAGGAATTAATTCCTTGAAATGCTAGAGCGCCGTATGGCAGCCGTGCTAAAGGCCCGGTCACACAGAGGGGACGCATGGGGGACGCACGGCCGGCGCATGGAAAATTTGCAATTTTGGCCAGTGCGTTGTCGTTCGCTAGGCGTGCGTCATCACTCGTTACTCGTTCGTCGAGCGCACTGGACCCACGTTAAGGCCCGGTCACACAGAGGGGACGCATGGGGAACGCACGGCCAGCGCATGGGAAATTTGCAATTTTGTCCAGTGTGTTGTCGTGCGTCCAACTTTTGTCGAAGCTACAGCGAGCTGACACCAAATGCATAGCGTGTTGCTAGCACGCTGAGCGCATACAGGGCGCATACAGTGCGCATACAGACCGTACACAGAGCGCACATGATAACAACTTCAACTTGCGCGCTGGACGAATGGTCCACGCATGCACCGCGTTCTACGACGCACGGCCCGCGCATTGGAAATCGGAAAAGGCCGTGAGCCTAACTTTTGTCATGATTTTGGAAAAGCTAGCGAGCTGACAAAAAATGCACAGCGTGTAGCTAGCGCGCTGTGTGTATTCATGCGTCGAGCTCCACGCACACTTTTGAGCATGCTAAAAAAAACCGACGCTTACAGCGAATGACGACGAATGCATAGCGCTGGTCCAGCGTTGGTCCAGCACGCTCGACGAACGAGTAACGAATGATGACGCACGCCTAGCGAACGACAACGCACTGGCCCAAATTGCAAATTTCCAATGCGCTGGCCGTGCGTCCCCCATGCGTCCCCTCTGTGTGACCGGGCCTTTATGCATTCCTCGTCATTTGCTGTGTGCGTCGGCACTTTTGAGCATGCTCAAAAGTGTGAGCGGAGCTCGACGCATGAATGTACACGCCAAAGGCACGCCAGACGTGCGTTGAGCGCGCTAGACCAGCGCCAGACATACGCGGACCACACGCCCTGTATACGCACAGCGCGCTAGCTACACGCTGTGCATTTTGTGTCAGCTCGCTAGCTTTTCCAAAATCATGACAAAAGTAAGGCACACGGCCTTTTCCGATTTCCAATGCGCTGGCCGTGCGTCGTAGAACGCGGTGCATGCGTGGACCATTCGTCCAGCGCGCTAGCAACACGCTGTGCATTCGTGGAAGTTGTTATCATGTGCGCTCTGTGTACGGTCTGTGTGCGCCCTGTATGCGCCCTGTATGCGCCCTGTATGCGCTCAGCGCGCTAGCAACACGCTATGCATTTGGTGTCAGCTCGCTGTAGCTTCGACAAAAGTTGGGCGCACGACAACGCACTGGCCAAAATAGCAAATTTTCAATGCGCTGGCCGTGCGTTCCCCATGCGTCCCCTCTGTGTGACCGGGCCTTAAAGCCATGATAATAATCGGGAGCGCCAGGATGGTCTAATCTGACTGACATGCGCGCTATACAAGAACCCACTATTATTATTATTATTATTATTATTACTCTTAAGGGGGCATGTGTGCGTTTGTAAAATGGCGCCTTGCTGGAATACTTTACAGATAGCGGAGCATGTGAACTATCATGTGCGGATTAGCATTTGAATCCAATAACCGGCGTAATAATTATCACAGTGTCGGCGCGTTGGTCAAGCTATTGTAGGGCACTGGTATCGTGAGGGCGGTCTTTAATTTGTAAATTAAATGTGAGTGCCCTCTATGTCTTATGTTGCTACGCCACTGTTATTTGATATATATGGCTGAACATGAGTATTCTTCATTCTTTGATGGGTTACCAATATTGACACGTTCTTTATACACAATAAACAATAATATACACAATAAAATATAATTATACACAATAAAATGACTCGTGTATTGCTATTCATCGCACGGTAGAGGCCTTATCAAACATAACAAAACCTAAGATAAAATCATAAAGAAATTTTCGTCACTTTACCTCGTCTGAGTTTGGTCCAGGGTCATGGCCAGTGTGATCCGGTTCATCAAAATACAGAGTCACAACATCCGGTCTATATCGAAGTGTGAGAATCGAAATTATTCGGATATAGGTACAACTGAAAACTCACTCGACATAAATGACAATGGACAACATATGACTCAGGTATTTTGAATTGTCTTACATCGAAATACATGATCTAGTTGAGCTATAAACTGTACGCAATAGTGACATAAATAAATAATTAAAGGCTAAAATGAACTCTAACGAGTACAAGACGAAACGCTCTAGTATGTCTTTATTCGTTGCTATTTTTTCAAAAAATATGATTATTTTCATGATATTCCATAAAGCAGTGGCCAAAACAATCATTCCGAGAATAATATTTTATTCTTATGAACTGTCTAGCCTATCATGTACGACCACGAATAGACCAGTTTACTAACAGTATTTAAATTGTGTGCATGCTTTAAAAAGAAAGGTTGTTCTTGACAACCTAATGCTTGCACCAGGCTTACCCGACATAGAAACAGGTGATGTATGCAGACTGGATGCCAAGTATTTTAGTTCCTTCATTAATAAACAAATATTAATGGAATAACTCGTCCCAAGGAAAGAAACATCCATCAATTTAAATATGTTAATAAACCGGTCTATTGCTATCGAAACGGAGATAATAAGGTCTGCCAAACTAAACCTAATTTAAATTGATGATGATAGTTAAGAGTACGTGACCAGATAAAGCAATAATGATATACCTGTATCCGTCAGGTAGCCGAAGCCATCCTAGCACGGTATCTACCCGCTGAATATAATTCAGATCCCTGGAAGAATAAAAAGAGAACAATATTCAACCATGAAGGGGAAGACAAAGAATATTGCAAAAAAGATATTCTGAAAGGGACCATTTTACATAAGGTATATTGTTCATCAGTGTAGTTTATTTCAACATTTAAATGGTAATAGCCAATTGTAAGGGTCGATATAAACAAAATTATAGCAACAGACTCACACGCATAAAGATTTGTTTTTCGTTGAGGGGGTATTTTACAAGCCTAAACGATTTCCTCCTCCCATTTTCATCCTTTCCTTTAGTAGGCCTAACGTCTACTACGATCATAAATCATTAACAAATCATCAACAGGCTTAACATGTGACAACAAGGCGTGCATGATACTTTTACATAAAATTAAACCTTTCGAACATAAGCAGTTCATCTGACTTACCCATCGTATTTGTTATAATAGTTTGGTCGGATTCCTGTTGGGAGAAGGACAAATTAGGAACTTTTATTCATCTACAGAAACGATACATAAATCGAGATCTGAAAAAATTATTTGATAATAGCTCTAATATGTCAACCTGAATGCTCCGTGTTTTGGTGATGTCACGTTAACATTAAATAGAGCTTATTTAAACTGACTCGGTAAGATTGTCGAAGGTTGATGAAAAAACTTCCTAATTTTTGTATAAACGTTACTTATTATATTACTTTTACTGTACTCCCCCTCTAACATGCATCAAATCCTGAAAAAATCTCAAACCACAAAGATATTTATGGTTTTCTTTGAAGGCGTCACTGTGCAACATCCTGTAACAGTAAATTCTCCCAACCATTTTTGAATTTTCCAAACCGTTTTTCCATGAAAATAAGACATAAGACATTCTTTTTTTTAATCTTTCAACACTTTAATGTCTGGAATGGTATGTAGAGCCAGTTCATTGCTTGGTGACGAATTACATTCACCTAACATGTAATTAAAGTTTAATAATATAGTTGGGAGAATTAAGGAATCGATTAGATCAGTTGTTCACAATTTGTATCATTAATAATGGTCTGTTTTTAGCATCTAGCATTGAAGTCACTACCTTATCACCATTTTCTCTCATCTGAACAATGTTACCAAGTCCCTTTAATATGCATGGTGTCTTTTGGAGTCACAATCAATGTCAGTTAGCTTGCATAGTCAGCATTTGAGGTAGAGGTAGATTGGAGAAGACATAGTAATCATTCTGATAATTTAGAAATATTTCCCATATCTATTTATATTTCCCTATAAATATTGAGTACATGCATTGAATAGGGTGACGGGGAGGTGGAGGGCGAGGCAGGGAGTATCCCCTTTCCCCCTTTTTTTAAATAGTTTTTATGTATATACTTCCATTGGAGTTCATACATCTTGTCATGTTATGCTATCTTGAAAGTTGAAGCAATTATTTAAAAAAAAACATACGAAGGGCTCTAACCTTGAATATCAGAATCAGACCCCGGCCAGAAGAAGGTAGCAGATCGCTTGCCCTGCCATCGAGCCGTGTTCCAAATCTATCCACAAATATGAGGAGAATAACGAGTGGTTATCGTAAAAGGGTAAGTAACATTCGATGACGCAATGTCGAGCATGAATTTGAAGGGAAATCATTTCAGTGAGATACTGATGATTCACCATAAATCTACAGCCATTAGGATAGGACTGATTGAATTCATTATCTTAGCGATTGTTATGTTCTTCATAGGCCTTAAGCCATTTTTCTTTAACTCAGCTCAGCTTAATTCATCCAATCTCACCTAAACTCAACTAAACTGAAGTTAACTCAACTCAACTCTATTCAGTTCAACCCAATTCAACTCGGCTCATCTCAGCTCATCTCAAATCAACTCAACTCAGCTCATCTCAAGTTACCTCAATTCAACTTAACTCAAGTCAAGTGAAGTCAACTCATCCCAGCTAAATTCAACTCAACCTAACTCAACTCATCTCAGCTCAACTCAGCTAAAGTCAATTCAACTCAACACATCTCAGCTTAACTCAACTCAAGTCAACTCGACCGTACTTCCATCACGAATTTTGAAGTATCTCATATAGAAGATGAAACTATCAGTTTACAAACGAACGTGTTAGTCAACTCAAATCTTAATCATGATAATTTACAACTCTTACCGGTTCTCCTCCCCACCATCTGTTGTTGAGTGACTCCGTTGAGCCCAGACTGAACTTGGCACCATTAAAGTCATACATAGTATTTCCCACAATGCCGTGAGATTCAGGATACAGCCCCTGAAATTAAAACATACAATATAAATGCTTAAACTTGTTTAGATGATAGTAATTTTCATATGTTTATTCAACTTAAGATTAATGTGTACTAAAAACGAAAACTAGGATATTTCATTATTTTGTTTCAATAGAGGGCTAAGCGATAGGCAATACCACAAGGGAGTAGAAAGTCAGCCGAAGAAATCTCTTAAGAAGACAATCATGTGTAGTAGTGAAATGATCTAATAGCAAATCATATTGTAATTGTTCAATGTTATTGACATCAATCATCATTACACCATTTCGTTTTTTCTCACTGTCCATCAACAGACTTCCAATGGTGTTCAATGTACAAAGTAGGCAATGGCGTAATACGGGTCCAGCGATTAAAGCCCCACTGGCGTGTTATGGGGTGGCTACAGATGAAACGCGAGTAGACCAGGGGTGTTTCAAAAAGACTAAGATCGATGTTAAGTTGGACTTAACTATTGCGGGTCATTTATGCCACTGGTTGCTCTCACCATTATGATCGTTAGATGATATTTTTTCTTCAATAATGAATTATCGAAACCTTTAAATTCTGTAGATTTGTGACCATGATTTGTTCGTCCCTTGAGACTATGCCAGTAAATGGTGAGAGCAAACAATGGTATGCATGGCCTGCCATAGTTAACTCCAACTTTGATCTTGTGAAACGCCCCTCCTCCCAGAAGTGAGAGGATGTGTTGAGGTTTGTACATGTATCTCCCTTTTTTTTTATTTTGGCACCCCGTCCCTCTTCTTTTCTATCTATTCTTCCGTCTTGTTGTTTTAAAATGAAATTCAATTAGGGCACGTGCTCACGCGTGTTTTTGTTGTCATTTTTCTCACCGTTACGATTGTATAATGGTTGGGAAACGTCACAGTAGGGAACGTCGGGATCATGTGTGGGGTCATTACACCGCATTCAGCTGTATTGGGATGAAATCAAGTTAACAGTGTCAACTAGTCAAGAAAATACTTTTTAAAATAACATTATTAATCATGATTGCTCGTATGGACAACATCAATAATTTTCAAAATGATTACTATCATTATTGTTGTTATTATAATTATTATCATTACCATTTTTGTATTCATGATTGTTATTATTATCATAATTATAATTTGTATTTATTATTTTGTATCATTTTAACTATTACTATATCATTAAAAAAAAAAAGATTTTTACCATTATCAGTAACAGCAGTTATAGTAGTAAAATCGTCTTTTTCATCATTATGATCATCATAATTTTTAGTTTCTATTGCTACTATTATTCTTCCTTTCACTGTTTTCATTATTAGCGCAGGTAATAGCTCAATCTAAATGACGCATAGTGTGCAAAGAACATTACCCATTCGACTCAATACAGGCGTAATTCCTCGCGTCAAGAAGTCGTTTCGGAATCCATCGAGAGATATCAAAAGAACCGGAGGAGACGATATTCTGGAAGAAAGAATAATTATCATGAATATTGTATAGGTCTAGAGCATAATAGTTTTCTTTACATACGGAGTGTGATACCGATAAGCGAAACGCTTTTGTCTCCAGTATATTTTAGGAACTGAACTGGTATCTTCTAAAAAGAATCTGCAATAAACATATTTACGTAAAGACGTGTCATGAAAACTTTCAGGTAATATTTCAGTCATGAATAGATCATCCAAAGTGATTCTTTATATTTCTTATGCTTTATACTTTATGCTTTGGTTTTTTACATACATACTAAATTTGAGAAAAAATTGAACTCTACAGCAATAAGCATTACTTTGCTACAATTACCAATTGAAATCAAAGAAATTAATTTGAGGTACTGGGGCTATAAATTCATATTTCTATAGCGCACGAGAGAAATACTAGCAATAAGGACGAAAACGAGGTATATATAACTCTTTCAAATATCTCAAGCTATAAAAATAAAACATATATTTGGCACAACTTTGACATTAAGACTATCTACATGATTGAGTGAAGGCAATGAAACTCTACGTACCCTGCAGGGCATCTCGGTCCTGTGTCTCTACACGGCATGTCAACCCAGTCCTCGTAAGGAGAGGTAGGAGGAGGAGGAGGAGGAGGAGTGCTTGGCCCGGGGGAAGAGGGCGTTCCCGTCTGGTGGGGCGGGGCTGACGTGTGCGCATCAGTAGGGTGGGGCGGGGCTGACGTGTGCGTATCAGTGTGATGGGGCGGGGCTGATGAAGGCACGTTGGTGTGATGGGCGGGTTCTGTAGGTTCTCCTGTGTGGGTGTTGCCTTTAGTTGTTGGTGGTTCGCTGTGTGGTTCGGTCGCTCGTGGTTCAGTAACAGGATTCTTAGTACTTGAAAAACCTGTATACATATCAAACGGAAGTGGCGTTATAAATTATGTGGATGTGCCGTTGTGTAGTGGTTAAATCACTTGATTCTCAATCCAAGGGTTAAGGGTTTGAATGCCACCACATCACAAAATTCCTTTGGCAAGACATTAATCCACATTTGCTCTCCATCCAGGTTAAAATGGGAACCTGCCGATTGCTGGGGTAAAACTAATTGCAAGGCCCTCAGGAAGAATAGCACTGATGCTCATGAGACCCCCCCCCCCCCCTGGGTAAAAGAAATTATTACTACTACTACTACTACTACTACTCCTACTACTACTTCAACTATTATTAATAGTGCTACTACTACTTCTACTTAGTTTGTTACACATCACGATTTTGAACATCTGTGAGAGGTGGTTTAATTCACGATTCTATTCTCTAAGGGATCAGGGGGAGGGGCGCATAGGAGTCAGAGTCTGTATAGGTTTGATTTAAAACTTTGATTGATTAAATTGACTTAATGAAATTAGGAGTTATCGAAGCTTTTTGTCCTTGCTCATTTGGGTCCTATCTTTTAAAGAGTTGCGACTGATTTGAGTTAATAGTAGAGCAAATTATCAAAAAGGACCAATAATTGTACCTCTGTAATAAAGTGTTGCGAGTTGATATCAACCTTTAGTTTAGCTGCTTAAAAAGAATGTCCATTCTCAGGAAGAGAGGGGTGGAAGGGAGGGGGAGTGAGGGAGAAGGAGAGAAAGAGAGAAGGTGGAGGGAGTGAGAGAAAGAGAGAGAGTGCGTGTGTGTGGACTGTGGAGGGGCTGAAAACTAATGGAAGAAACAGGGGCGTTTGGTGGGGAGAGGGTGGCTGTCAAAATGAAAAGTGGAGAGGCAGAGGGATGGAGAGGGATGCTAGAAGAGAAGGTAGCTTTTTATTTTCAGTTTTATCATAGTATAACCGAAGATAACTGAATCTATCTCACTCACCTACGATTGGGTTTGCTGACCCACCGTCATTGCTTCCTGAAGAGTTCCCGATCGCATAGCCGATTCCGATGCCCGCTCCCAATGATATCGCCAAGATGACAATCTATTTTTCGAAGTGATAAAAGCAAACATATATCATTACATGTCACGGGTCTTCCCTTTTATCCATAGTGATACTCAGACACATTTGCTTGTACAGATAAGAAAAGGTAGGCGTGAATGTGGACTTAAACAAGGTCAATATTTAGAAATACCGTTTCTTGCATCGCACTTGTATGTTGTGAACAGTGTCTACTTCACATTTATCAGTAAGAGGTACAGCGATCATTGTATTGTTTGGATAGACCAAAAATATCCACTTATGATATGAGTACAGCATTATTATTAAACAAGATCAATATTTAGAAATACTGTCTCATGCATCGCACTTGTATGTTGTGAACAGTGTCTACTTCATATTTATCAGTAAGGGGTACAGCGATCATTGTATTGTTTGGATAGACAACAAATATGTCCACTTATGATATGAGTACAGCATTATTATTAAACAAGGTCAATATTTAGAAATACCGTTTCGTGCATCGCACTTGTATGTTGTGAACAGTGTCTACTTCGCATTTATCAGCAAGGGGTACAGCGATCATTGTAATGTTTGGATTGAACATTTTTCCACTTGAGATATGATTACATCATTATTTGATCTATATGTGGGTTTTTTTTTTATCTCCAGCAAAGCAACGGTAACTTTATAGCTAGCTATACTATTATCACAGTTTAAAAATAAAGATGTACTTACAAAAATAAACGTTAGTAAAGGCTACTTGTTTAGGTACTAGACTTAAAAATAATGGTTAATTTACAGGGTAATAAGATAATCTGATTTCTGGATATTACAGTAAGGCTTTTTCAGTTTCATTTTAAGATGATGGAGGATTTCTTTATTAAGTATAGATATTCCTTTGATTTAATGATTGAGATATCAGATTATTTTTTATTGTAGAAGTATGTAAAAAGAAAAAATAGACTTATACAGAAATATGAACACATTTGAATCTTGACCATAAATGTATTTATATATAGGGAAGAAACAATGTGACATCAGTTATGATATCAAGATCTTTCCATTGTAAAATATTGATATGGATATAGATACAGATATAGATAAAGATATAAATCTAAACCATGCGCTATCAGTTATGATATCTTACCAATGCTAGGAGTACTGATTCTGTTCTGACTTTCGATTTTTCCTGCAAAAAGTATTAATAAACATATGTTTTGTTAAAGTTTCATTTCATTCTGTGAGAATTATTTTTAACAATAATTAAATAATAATAATAGTGTCGACTTATAGAGCACTCGCCGTCCAGTGACGCTCATGGCGCTAGCTCAGCAACAGTTCTCTTTAATACAAGTAAAGTAAATGTTTATTTGATAATAGAGCTATACCATCAGAAATTCAAAAGCAATTTTTGAACATTTATATAACCCATTTCAATCCTCAGCTCTGCCCGATGGGGCCCGGTGCCCTCCAGCTGCTCCGTTCACTGACAATTTAAGGGACTAGCCCGGTCAGCACATTTTTCAAAGGAGCTCTAGCATCTGAGGCCACCAGGCCCTACATGGGCAGCCAATGAGACTAAAGGGTGATAACCAATTAAATTCAGATGTATATACAAATACAATATTTACTATGGATATAGTAATATAAACTTATACAACTTAAGGAAATACTGGGTTATAGATGGAATAGGTAAGTGACTCGGTAACATTGTTGAAGGTTGATGAAAAAACTTACTAATTTTGTATGAAATGTTACTTATTATATTCCTTCTACTGTACTAACCCTCTAACATGTAAAATATCCTGAACAATTCTCAAACCACAAATATATTTATGGTTTTCTTTGAAGACGTCACTGTGTGACACCTAAATTTTCCCAACCATTTTTGAATTCTCCCAACCGATTTTCCATGAAAATGAGACATAAGAAAACCTTTTAAAAATCTTACAACACTTTAATATCTGGAATGGTATATAGAGCCAATTCATCGCTTTGTGAGAATTTACATTCACCTTAAATGTAATTATATTGTAATAATATAGTTGGGAAAAATTAGGGAATAGATCAGATCATTTTTTTCCCATTTTGTATCATTAATAATGGTCCATTTTGACTAAGACTTTCAGATTATCTTTAATTTTACATCTAGCATTGCAGTCACTAACTTAGCACCCTTTTCTTTTATCTGAACAATGTTACCAAGTCCCTTTAAGACGATCTTTAACCATACATGTGAAGGTAACACAGTGACGGACCAAACGGAATAAGCTCGTGTGGTGTGTAAATATGTCCTAACCAAAAGGCAGCACCACCATTGTTTACAATGATATCACGATAGTAGGATTTTTTAGTTATATCATTTGATCTTTTTTTTAAAGAAAACTTGGCCTTTGTACTTGCAAATACAAGGAACAAAAGACGTAACCTCCATGGACTGTTTATATTTCATACATCTATTTAAACATTGAAATTGAGAAGGTTTACTAATCGCACCTCAAATTTATTGTACTCTATTTCCCTTTCGAATTCTAAATGAAATCTGTGTGAGCCAACATTATTTTGTTAAAGGTACGTGGCGCCATGCAGGTTAAAAAAAAGTCCTAGATTTGATGTGGGCGTCTGTTTGGTGATGAAGTTGGTAAAGTGTGAAAGAAGGAGGATAGAATAATACTTGCATATGAACAGATAAGTTAAAAAAGAGGTATGGAGGATCGATGGAGGGAGGGGGGGCAGGGGCGCTGAAAAGACTTCTCTTATTGATTGACTCTGTGGAGGAATTTTACAATAAAAAATAAGATTGTACGTCAAACGATCAAAAATCATATGTTTGCCTCGATAGGGTACAGATTGATGATAAGAGGAAAGGGAGGTGAAGCTTGATGGTGGGGTGATAGTGGATTTGGATGGAGTGGGTGTGAGCGGATTAGGGCGGGGTGAGATTAGAGTGGTTGAGGGTGGGTTGTGTGAGAGTGGATTAGGGTGGGGTGAGAGTGGATTGTGGTTGGGTGAGAGTGGATTGTGGTTGGGTGAGATTAGAGTGGTTGAGGGTGGGTTGGGTGAGAGTGAATGGGGTGGGGATGAGGTGAGAGTGGATGAGGGTGGGGTGAGAGTGGATTGTGGTTGGGTGAGATTAGAGTGGTTGAGGGTGGGTTGTGTGAGAGTGGATAAGGGTGGGGGCGGGGTGAGAGTGGATGAGGGTGGGGTGAGAGTGGATTGTGGTTGGGTGAGATTAGAGTGGTTGAGGGTGGGTTGGGTGAGAGTGAATGGGGGTGGGGATGAGGTGAGAGTGGATGAGGGTGGGGTGAGAGTGGATTGTGGTTGGGTGAGATTAGAGTGGTTGAGGGTGGGTTGGGTGAGAGTGAATGGGGGTGGGGATGAGGTGAGAGTGGATGAGGGTGGGGTGAGATTGGATTAGGGTGGGTGAGATTATAGTTGATGAGGGTGGGTTGGGTAAGAGAGAATAAGGGTGGGGCGGGGTGAGAGTGGATGAGGGTTGGTTGGGTGAGAGTGAATAAGGGTGGGTGGAGTGATGTGGGTGGGAGTGGATGGAAGTGGAGTAAGAGTGAATGATGAAGGGATGGTTGAGAGTGGGGAGGGTTGGATGGGGTGATAGTGGATGAGGGAGTGTAGGGCGAGAGTGGGGTGGGTGGGATGGTGTAAGGTTCGGGGAGGGTATGGTGGGTGAGTAAGGGGAGGTTCACATGCTCACGAGTTTACCTTATAATCTGGCATCGTTGAATCGTATGCCGCATTCGAAAATGAATGGCTGAATTCCTGTCAAAAAAAGCAATCGAAATAATTAAACAAAACAATTCTCTTGAAATAAAATCCACACATTTTGATTATCATCAATATACAACCAAGTGCCTAAGTAGGATCAAAGATTTAGGCGAATTTTAAATCATCTTCAAAAATAGAATAACAGGGAAGCACAAGAGGTAATATTAAGCAAATGGAAAGATGCGGAAGTCTCCTCCTAGTTTATATTTCATTATCGTGTTACATCTGATTTGTTATAATCTTACATTTTTTTATATCAGGAGAACATTTTGTCTTGATAAATATTTTTAAAACCTATCTGCACTAGTTTGACTAGGGAGGATTAGACATCCCTGCAAGGGTCACTGACATGTTGTTATCTCATCAAATCGGCTCTCAATTATCATAAGAAAAAGGGGTTCATGGGGACCAACGGGTACCGATTATGCATTGTTTGCTATATAGAGGGCGAAAGTAGCTATAAGTAGTGCAGCGGGGCTTTAAAACCTCTCCCTATTATTACTATTTGAATGAATTGTGTATTTCTCATTGATCACAGGTTTCAGGTCATAGCAAAGACCTGGATATTAATTCATTACGACAGCTAAAGCTCGATTGATGCATAACGCGTACTCCCAAAAATGTATGTGTTTAGAAGGCCTATAAAAAGAGAGCAAAGGTCTGTCGTTCAAAGAGTTGAATAAATATTGAAACAATCAGATACGTTATTTATGATACAGAAGCACAATATTTCAATACCACCGTCATTTGAGGGGCGGGTCAAACCCGTCGCTGGCAACCTTACCGAAGTGCATTCATCATTGCCAGACTATACCAACTGTCACATAATTTACAAAATTTACGTCAAAGTTTCCAGTCTCAACCCAATTCAATTCAAAGCCAAAGGCTGAACTGCACATGTTCACCTCAATTTCTCAATATCATTTAACATTACATTGTACATTTAAAAGTCATTACAATCACTGATTAATTTTAATAAAATTATAATCCTAAAGCCTATGTATACCATAATTAAGATTGGAATATTAACGAAGTCTATTTTAAAGAACAAAGCACAAAATGTTGTGTTTTTCACCCATATTTTTAATAAAGTGTATAGAATAATGCGCAAACTTGAGCTTTATGTAACGCTTGTCACTTCAATATGGTTGATTCATACCACTCGTTCGTGTTGAAGGAATTCTATTACACCTGTTGTGAACATTTTAAATATATTTCCTTGTAATGCTGAAGGTTTTTGCATGTGCAATGTGTAGCGATAGATGTTGTTTTTGGAGGGTCTACTGAATTAATAGCCCCCCCTCGTTCGAATCAGACCAAATGTAAAGTAAACTAATGTCAATGTTCAAATACCCCACAAGGTGATGTATTGGACACCAAATGGCTAAAAATATCTATATTGGACTTGCCACTGTAAATGACTTCTGTAACCAGGAAATTCAAATCTTGTTTTTACTTCCTGATGTCACTGAAGTTAAACGGCCAAATTACTCTACCATGCCAAAACCACGCAAATAGGACAGGTTTTAATAATCATCAACTGATCAATTAACATTTTAATCGTTCCAGCATTCATGTGATGTCGAGCTTTTTTTAGAGGTGTTGTGGTCTAGTGGATAAATCTACCGACTACAGATCACAAGGGTACGGGGTTAAAATCCCAGCCCGGCAGTAACGTCCTTTGGCAAGACGTTAATCTACATTTGCCACTCTCCACCCAGGTGTTAAACGGGTACCCGGTAGGATGCGAAGTTAAAATAGTTTAATTTAGCTCAGTATTGTGAGCGTCTATAAAATGGCGTGTTGCTGTGATGCTCCCCAGGGAGTGGAGAATGGCTCACATTGTGTCCAATGACCGGGGTAATAGCATATTTGTAAAGCGCTTAGAGACATCGTCGATGTATTGAGCGTTAAATAAAAGTGAAATACTATTACTATTATTGTTAAAATACAGGTTGGAAAAAAAATCTCCAATTACAGTTTTGACCACAGTACAGATACACTATATTAAACTTACTACATTTGTAACCATATTGCTTTAAATTTGAATTATGCTCGCTTTACTCTGACCATAATTGCTGCAATACTTACATGTTTCAAAAATGAGATGAAACAACATTAATGATAGAAAGTGAAGTTTACTTCGAATGATACTCTGAACTTTGGCCCCTTAAGTATCTCTTGTCTATAAGTGATCTAACATTTTGCTCCTGTGGCAATCGCTCCTTGCTTGATTTCGTCAAAGATGTAGGGTTAGATTGTTGCAACAGGGTTTTAAATTTCTTTTAGGTTTTAGATAAGGGTTAGGGTTAGGATTAAGTATAGTGCTTGGTCCAAAGTCGAAGTAATTAATTCGGTTAGTGTAGGAATTTGAACGCAGAGCAATTATCGTAGGACAATAATACGTCATCTATACATAGATAATTATGATGTATCTGTAATATTGTTAAAACATAAATTTAACCTTCTATCAACAAGTATTGTTAGAGGGAAACAAATTCAAACAATATCCCTCAAATGGTTTCAAGTCGCATATAGCTGTGCGTCGAGTAGCACAACACTTAAATCAGATCTTTCACCCCACTTTATATAATTATATGCTTATCTACTTTAATAGTTTATATTTTGGATCTTTGAGGTGATTGCTTCACAAAAGAGACAATAAACCTCAGGTTAACTTCTATAAATGTTGAATGAGGGCGTTATTTAATGGTCTTATCACAAAGGGAGTCCATACCTAAAGCCGTTAAGTGGATAATGAGATAAGACTATGTCAATTGAAACGATTAGGGGTATCATCATCATCAGCAGGATTGTGAAGGAGCTCGTTATATGATGTATGAATTCAATCTTTGATCGTAAATAGATAGAAGAATGCGTGCCATGACCCGATTTGATAAATATTACTGACATTGCAAAGAAGCTTGCGTATGCGGACATTTATGCTTGAGACCATCTGATATGTGTAAGATGTGAGTTGGTCTAGTGGTACGTTCAATATTATTGCATGGTCACCTCCCAGTCTACAAATGGACTCAGGCAGACCACGGTTCGAAACTGCGTCACGTCTTTCGGATGGTGAAGTTAAAGGTCGGTCCCCTGAAGCAAACTTATCTTTTCTGATTTATACACGTCTGTAATAACCCGATTACACACGCACACACACACACACACATACACACACGCATATTGTAGAATGAGACAAGCTAAGATTATAAATTGAATGTTCACAGCTACACTCAAATGATGTCTGATAAAGACAAAAATGAAAAAGCGTTTTGGTAGAAAAGATTACAGCTCAGTAATAAGCAATTAGAATAGAATGTCAGAATATGTCAGCTACTGCTAGTAATCTATTTTAACATACGAATGGCCAGAAGATAAAGCTCGCACTACAGTTATACTTTAATTAGCCTTCTCTTTTAAGATATAACAAAATAGCTACCAAGAAATATATGCATCTCCTTCATGTTATTATGGGGTGAATGTCCGTCAAGACAAGGCAAATGTGTAATGCTAAGGTTTTTAGAGGAGCTTATCACATTGGTTAGATAAAACCGAAAAAGCTGAAGGATTTTACACACAATTAATGTTGCTTCTGATAAGCATTTAATCATTTATAATGTCTATAGATGTATGTGGATTGCGGGATAAGAAGATGTCGCTTCAGCCGGTCGCTGACCGATAAAATAAAGGATTACTAAGAAAATGATTCCTAATGGAAAAAATTACCAGGAGGTTAAACACAGTCTTGTTTAGAGACAAAAACGGTGATGAGATTAAAGATCTATCTGCAAATTGCTGCATAATGTACACCCGTTGCAATTTTTGTTTCTTGGGGGATGGGGCATACGAAGGGGTTGTCCACAGGGTCAAATGCATGTGAATATTTATTTTGATGAAAGAAAAATAGTGACGAAACGACGGTGAAATAAGTCAAGTTTTAAATATTGTCCTGAAAACAGAATGATACTGGTTATAATTAGTTTCCTCAAGAGATCTTGTATAGCTCTTTCCTCATTCATCTTTGCTTACGGCAGCGAGAGAACACCCACCTCCCATGTATACACCGCTCTCCCGCAGGAAAGAACACAAAGTATTTATTCCAAGTTAAATGACTGAATTCCTCAAATGAAATATCCCATTGCCCATCATATTTTCCCTTGATACGTCATGCATGACAAGAGACATTTAATCTCCATAGGTACCTCTTTCACACTTCATCCGACTTACACCCTGGTGTGAATCTTCCCTCTATTCCTTTAACCTTTGACCTTTGACCTTTGACCTATGGTCTTTCCCGAATTTGTTTCTCAAAGTTTTGTAGGTTGCGCAATGAATCAGAGTTGGTATTGACAAAGTTGACTGGAGAATGACAGTGTCTCATAATAATCTTATACGCCAGGTCTACCGTCACTATGCTGCTGCACTATCATGTCAGTAATGTTACCACGGTAACAGAAAACTTCGATGTTCTATCAGACAGTGTGATGAAATGGATTCCAATATATAAAATATTCTGATATACTCTTAATCTAAGGTGCTATTTCACAGTTTAAGATGGCCAAGTAAACAGCGTTTTCAAAATGGTAAAGTTGTTATGCTGGATGTCCCAGCGCATCGAATGTGCGAAAACATCTATAAGGCAGAAAGTTTGGGCAAGCGGTATTCCAGGTAAGGGATACTCCCACTTGGGTCATCATAATTATTTGGAAAATCGTTTTACAGGGAATGGTATAGGTTGCCATAAAAGCATAAACATATTAGTTTTTTTAATATTCCAGGGAATATTCCATGGAATATTTCTTTTGAACGATGGTTTTCTTTTCATTGATCCGTACAGGAAGGAAACAATTAATTTTGAATAAGAAGGAATAGGAAGGATCGGTCAAACTAACTGATTCAATTCCTGTTTGATTTCCTTAGGTCCAGCTTATTTTACTCCAAAATTCTAAGAAAGGTTACCTTTTCATCGTCCATGCTGAAAAATAAAGGCGGTAAACACTGGATCACAAATAGAGATGACGAAATCGGTCAATCCATTGATAATTTCCAAAATGGATTGATGGAATGATTTATTCGGCTACTATTTATCCTTCTTGTGAGGGTTTCGAATCCACCTCTCTCAAGTTGTAGTCATCAGATTCCAGCTGGTTACCGAGGGAGATGAAGCACAGTTTGGTCCGATGGGTACCAAGTCCAAACACCTTAATGACCGACCCAGAATTTTATTGGAGTGCCTCCAACAGCGGTTGATGTCATGCAAGTATTTTTGGCACACACGGACAAGTTCGCGGTTATCTGCAGTGATTTTACGACTACTGTTGATTAGACGAACGGGGCAAATAAAAGCCCGAATATCTGGAGTACATTGATATTTGCGTGTAGGCCCGCGTAACTATTTATTCGTCGATTATTTATTGTTTTAATTATCATTTTTGGTTGAAGAATCGCAATTCTTAGCGTATTTCCTCTTTAAGACTTCATACACGCAAAAAACTGAGGTGCTAAATGTTGGGTGCTGAGTGAGATTCTGCACTTGAAGTGCCAAAATCAGCACTTGACGGGTTAACTTTAACAAGGAAACCGAAACGTGCTGAATATTTGAGTGCAGAAAACGAGTGCTATAACAATATGCAGCACTTAACATCGAGTGCTGACTGCATAACCTGATCTGATTGGTCGGTTAGTATAATAGCTGTTACCTTGTGAATATTTGTTTTTGAATCAAATTCAGCTAAGAGATTCTTACATTCTTCATTCTCCAGGTCAATACCCAAGGCCTCAAAAGTCTGAATAACTTTGCTCCTTAAACTGTCAACAACATCAGTATTCAAAGCTGTTGCAGCAGATAACACTCTGTTTGTCATAGCATGGGTCATGTTGGTGTTTGATAAAAGAGAACCAATGAAAAATGCAGCTGGTCTCACTATGAACATGACAGACAATGAAAGCGGACAAAATATACAGTTCCTCAGGTAGACAAAGGAACATCCCTTGACTGCTATTATGTAAAATGTGTAGAACAGGTGAATATGCATGTGACACCTGTTCTACACATTTTTACATAATAGCAGTGAAGGGATGTTCCTTTGTCTACCTAAGGAACTGTATATTTTGTCCGCTTTCATTGTCTGTCATATTCATAGTGTCTTGTACTGTCATTATGCATTGCTCCATCTTGTTCTTGTAGTAGGCCTATCCTATCATCATCATCATCAAATGCATCATCTGCTGCAGGATTATGCACCTCACCAACAGCAACACCCAAATCAGCATCAACTAGACCCTCCATACCCTGTACAACTTCAGGTTCAGGTTCTTCTTGTGGATGTTGGTTTAATAGATGTTTCCTGTAAGAGTTGAAAGTGGTAAATGACGAAGGACATCCACCTTGACCACATACCAAATGTAGATGGGGCATGTCAAACAACGCATGAGTTAGCACTTGCACAAGGGCTATTCTGCTAGCACCCAAAAGAGAGCAAAACTTGGCACTTTAAGTGCACAACAGTCAGCTCCTTTGGGTGCTAGCAAAGTAGCCCGGGTGCAAGTGCTAACTCAGCACTTCGAGTGCAGTCACTATGCGAGCTCCTAAAAAGTGCTAAAATTGAATCTTTAAGTGCTAAATTTAGCACAACAGTCAGCTCCTTTGGGTGCTAGCAAAGTAGCCCGGGTGCAAGTGCTAACTCAGCACTTCGAGTGCAATCACTATGCGAGCTCCTAAAAAGTGCTAAAATTGAATCTTTAAGTGTTAAATTTAGCACAACAGTCAGCTCCTTTGGGTGCTAGCAAAGTAGCCCGGGGGCAAGTGCTAACTCAGCACTTCGAGTGCAGTCACTATGCGAGCTCCTAAAAAGTGCTAAAATTGAATCTTTAAGTGCTAAATTTAGCACTTTTTTTTTTTGAGTGTAGTGGGATATCAAACAGATTGATAGAAGATTGTACACACTGGTCCAGTGACCATGGTGGCTATAAGATACAGAGAGACGACACGTGTCATTCGCTCCCATCAAACTGAAGAGGAATGAAAGACTTGGGAGAGGGAAGAGAACGTGAAAACAAGACGGTACGACCCCATTATACACCCCCTAATCGATAAACTGCATTTAATCCATTAAGTGGTGCCCCCCCCCCCCACACACATAAGATTACTGATACCCCACCCCCCCCCGCTAATTTCTTAACCTACGCTACGTCACTGTGCCCTAAGCAGCTATTATTTCCCTTGACACAGACATAAATGAGAATAAGCCTTGGTATTGGCTTCCCTTTCAGAAGTCTATCGAAATCATGGACAGAACATTAACATGATCAATTCCCTGGAGCCCATATATTTTGATACAAGTTTTCTTGATTTTCAATCAATTCTAGCTGTCAGGAGTGAACATTATTTATGATTAATGGAATCTATCCTCTCTGTCACCTTTGCAAAGAGTTTCCTCTACAATCCACCAGCCAGACACCGATCCGGAGAGGGTGGGTGGGGTCACCATCTCCCAAAATGTCATAGATGATACTGAGCTCCAGATACAAGAAAGTTAAAATGGGCTGCTTCCTCTTCACCCCACCCCCATTGTTTCAATATCTCAGATGTCGTATCCAGAAGAGAGTATACAGAAAGGGTGCTATAGAGCCTAAACATCGGAATATTTGAGGGGGAAATTAGACAGAGGGAGTTGGGGGATCGAATCGATAGGTCTTTTCATTGGACTAGCTGACTGGCAAGTAAACAGCACATTACACACACAAAATACCCAGAGGCAGAGGAAGTCAGAGAACCTCTTTGATCCCCAATGCTTCGTCATTAATGCTGGCTAGTTACTGCTATTAAGCTCTTAAGTTTGTTAAAAGTCATTACAGATGTATGTGCCAATCTATAAATTTTACGAGCTATCAAAATAAGCTAACAATGATAGAAATTTGTATCAATACGGAATATGAGATATCGTCATTAAAGTAATGGTCATCTAATATAAAGAGTAAAGATTCTCCTGAGTCTAAGTCTTCTTCAAGATGATCTGCCTCCTTCAATACTGCAGATTCTTGCAGATGCCGTATATACTCGACCTGACTGGGGTGTGGGTTTTTTAACGTGCAAGGGTGGTGACTCTCCTGCACACGGGGCCTCCATTTAACGTCCTATCCAAGGGACGGAGTGTTTTCTACTTAACATAGCCTGCGTCTATATGAAACAAGGGGAGGGCTCGGTCATCCGCCTGGGTGGGATCCGAACCCGAGATCTTTGGTTCGACATGCAGACGCTTTACCGACTGAGCCAACTCGCCTCCTCTACCGACTGAGCCAACTCGAGTCATACATCTTTGAAAACTTGAAAAAGTTTTCTTTGTGTGTTGGAACAAATGGGAAAGCTGTTCGCCGCTACATATATCTATATAGTGATTACAACTATCATTCAAACTTTACCTAGTCTTTTCCTCTGATTTTTCTGCTGTCCTCTACAGAAGTTTGCTATCGAGATTGGATTTCTCTTTAAACTTGGATGCAATCTGTAGAAGTTTATAGGTTTAACACCCATGAATAAACAAGTGCTATATAATGACTGAATCTAGCGATAAGCACCCAGTCATTACCCTTTTCCCTTTGTGCCCATTGTTTATTTCAGACCATGAGGTTGCCGTGGATAATTCCTGTTGATCAAATACTGAGGTAGGTCACCGATAATCCTGTTCTCTTAACAAGAAACGGTGTCCAGTAGAATAATGAAAGAACTGATTTATTGAAGACAAAATGGAAATAACAATTATACACTGACCGTACTGACAAAAGGTGTGCTACCCTCCCCCCTGCTCCCCCTCTCTCTCCCTCTTTCTCTCTCTCTCTCTCTCTCTCTCTCTCTCTCTATCTCTCATGCTCTCTCTTTCTTTCTCCGCTCCTCTCTTATCTCTGTCTCTTTTTCATTTCGTCATGGTTCACATCCTATTTCATACCTTTATTTCCATTCCTAGTTTCTTTACTAATGTCTCTTTTGTGTGAGGTTGATATCACGATGTGACTGAAATTTGTACAAATTTGACCCGGACAAAAAAAAAAATCCTGATTCACCATGTTCATCGACAGCTAGGGCCCTCTTTGACATGTGACTGTCACAAACCTAACACTGTCTTAAGCATGATATCAAACAGGAATACAAAGAAGTGTTCATCACAATGAAGAGTCAAAGGTTGGCTATTATTGGGAGCTAAAGTAAATTGACCAATCGTCATCGATGCTTGATTTACTATACCACTGTGTATTTGCTGAGTATTAAGTAAGAGAGCTAAGGAGTTATGTAAATCTCGCGTGAATGAGGCCGGGTTGAATTAACTCCTGGGAAAGCAAATATATATATCAACACCAAATGCGTTGATAGCTGGAGATATAATATGCTGATATCACACCATGACCAAAATTTGGGTATCGGATCAGAATTTTATTCTGATAATTATGACTATGGAATTTCTGGCCTATCCCTACAACTGTGCAACATTTTATGGAAAATTTTAATTCACTGAAAAATCAGCGGAACGTCATTGTCATGGTTATGCCTTCACGATAAGGACGTCAGTATAATCATAGCATAATACATTTACATTCTGACCCCATCTTCGTTTCGGTGTATTTGTTTCTATAATTGGCCTATTGTATTTTCAAAGGATATTTCATAATATTAAAAGCCGGCTCCTTATAATCAACTGTGAACTCTCAATGGTAACCCGACACATGCTCCGCCGACGAGTGCTCCGCCGACATTTACTCCGCAAAACGCGACAATTGCTCCGCGACATTTGCTCCGCCGACAATTGCTCCGCTGACATTTGCTCCGCCGACATATGCTCCGCCGACATTTGCTCCGCCGACATTTGCTCCGCCGACAATTACTCCGCCGACAATTGCTCCGCCGACATTTGCTCCGCCGACAATTGCTCCGCCGACAATTGCTCCGCAAAACGCGACAATTGCTCCGGTGACAAATGCTCCTCGAACGACAGTTGCTCCGCCGACATTTGCTCCGCCGACAATAGCTCCACCGACATTTGCTCCGCCGACAATTGCCCCGCCGACAATTGCTCCGCAAAACGCGATAATTGCTCCTGTGACATTTGCTCCGCCGACAATTGCTCCGCCAACAGTTGCTCCGCTGACATTTGCTCCGCCTGAAGCGACACTTGCTCCGGTGACAATGTTGATGATAATAATAATAACTAGATTTGTAATACTTGTTTTGAACAAGTATAGGTGGGCTGGTCTAACTAAAATTTGAGACAAAATGAAGGGCACATTTTGAGATAGCTAATTGTCTCAGCTACAACATACTTAAAGTTCAGCGTAAGCGAAGCTAAAACGACGGAGATATTGCTCGCGAAAGACGGGAATGCAGAATCCAGTTTTGAGAAAAAGTCATGTCCCATAGAGAATACACGCAAAAAGAGAAAAATTGACATGCCTCCTTTAATCGCAAAAATACGTCATGATTCCTTTGTCGAAATGAAAAACCATGTCAAATGCATTTGTAGTAAATTATCTCAGCTAGAACATATCGAAAGTTGGAAGAAAATCAATCAATATTTACAGAGATACAATCAATTTTCCAAAAATATGCTGATGTCATAATATGCAAATTGAAATTTTGAGTTCGGAGGCCATTATGATGACGTCATGAGTTAATTGAGGGTCAAATGAGACAAGAAATCATATTTCCAATTCATACTCTACAAAATATGAAACAAAATTTGGGGTCACCTTACATCCTAAAGTACAATAGATTTTGTATAGGCATGTTTTTGCCCATATATGCTATGTATTACAAGAGCTCGCACGCACGGACGTGTATCTTAAACGGACACTCACTCCGTTATTAATGGTCAGAAATATGTTAACAAGGTATCAAAATGCTTGGGAAAATGTGCCAAATATAATGACAAAGAAAAATTTGCGATTCTTTGTTGCAAAATGCCAGAACGCGCGAAAACACGCGCGCATGCGCGTGTGTGAGATTTTTTATAAAATGCTTAAAATTGCCTAAAACGTATGTAAAATTATTTTGAGATTATTTTGAGCATTTTAATATTTTGCGCGCGCACTGACGCGCGGACGTACGCGCACGCGCGCGTTTTTGACCTGAAATTGACCGGACGAATATTGACCTTAATCATGATAAATATGAATAAAAAATGGCTTTTGGTTATGAAGATATGATCATGAGTTGATTTTCAGAAAAATTTACAAAACGGCGCCTAGATGACGTCATCAGTGAAGGTCATAGTTGAAAACGTTATTGTGTTTTGTACATATGCCTATACATATTATGTGTGCCAAATTTGAGCCATTTTCAAGTAATCGTGCTTACAAAAAAGTGGTTTGAAATAAGTAAAATAAATAATAAAGGCAATTCTAACGAAATTATAAGGTGTTCTGTACGCTATACAGCCCACCTGATAATAAAGGCAATTTTAACAAAATTATAAGGTGGTCTGTATTAGATACAGCCCACCTAATAATAACGGCAATTTTAACAAAATTATAAGGTGGTCTGTATTAGATACAGCCCACCTGATAAATAAATAAAGGCAATTCTAACGAAATTATAAGGTGGTCTGTACGATATACAGCCCACCTGATAAATAAATAAAGGTAATTCTAACGAAATTTTAAGGTGGTCTGTACGATATACAGCCCACCTGATGAATAAATAAATAATAAAGGCAAATCTAGCAAAGTTATAAGGTGGTCTGTACAATATACAGCCCACCTAACAATAAAGAATAATAAAGGCGATTTTAACAAAATTATAAGGTGGTCTGTATAAGATACAGCCCACCTGATAATAAAGGCAAATCTAACGAAATTATAAGGTGGTCTGTACGATATACAGCCCACCTGATAATTACAAAAATAACATTAGTAACACCACCAACCATAATAATCATTGTTGTCATTATTATCGTGATACTGCTTCTAATACTACTCCTACTACATGTACTAGGAAGAAGGAGGGGAAGAGGAAGAATCTTATTGTTTATTTGTTGTATTATCGAGGCATACAAATGCACAGGGAGGTAAAAGAGGGAAAAGTAAGGCGACGAAGAGGGAGAGAGAGGGAGAGAGAACGAGAGGGGATAGCCTATGGCCCGGGTTCAAATTCAGTTCTCTTTAATTTATTTGACCCAGTACTGATGATCATAATTTTATCTACCATGTGATTGCCATGTGTACGCCACACCGAATAGCACTAGCTCACATTTTGTTATTGTTGTCAAGAACTTATTGGCATGCAGCCAGTAGATTTTCATCATGTGTTTGATCTTGTATTGAAAAAAATATTAAACACATCATCATAATCTTAAAATTTCTTAACAACAATTGAAATTTCTTTCAGAAAGCCTAACACTAAAAGCTGTTTTTGATTCAAAGAGCATCGTAGAAACGATGAGCAAATAAGAATAAATATACATTCACTTCTATTTTCCCCGCCAAATAATCCGAACAAAAGAATCAACCGAGGGTAATCAACTGTTAAACGAATTTATCATGAGTCCTTGAAAAATTAATTAATACTGCTTGTCAAATATTATTGAAGAACAGCAAAGGCGAACGCGATAGTCGCTACAATGCAGAAATCATTGCTTGCATTGCTTTTCTCTCAAAATTACCGTGAGATATCAAGCTACATAGAACTATGATCGACACAAAAGATATTGTCTTGAAAACAGTCAGAAACATTAGAACTTGAATGAATAAAACATAATGCAAATGAATAAGACTAGAATGAATAGGACACAAGTTAATTTCTACCATTTAAATCATCACGTACCAAATACCTGAGCAAAATTCAAACCAGATGCATTTAATGGTAAACTTAAAGACAAAGATTCATGACAATTGTCAATTGTCATGAGTTTATCGTCTAGACGTATTGCAAAAGATAATCAGAATAATAATGATCAGAATGATATCTCTACTATAAGGCCTAATCTACATGTACTATACTACACTACTGCCATTGTAGATTATGCTGATAATACAGATGATAATAATGATATGATAACAATTATAATAATACTATATACTTATACTAATCGTCATCAAAATCATCATGTTCATATTCATCATAATGATAACAATAATAATGATTATAATAATTACAATAATAACTTATCTTAACGATAATAATCATGATAAGGATAATAATCACAATAACAAACATAATAATTACAAAAATAACATAAGTAACACCACCAACCATAATAATAATTGTTGTCATTATTATTGTGATACTGCTTCTAGTACTACTCCTACTACATGTACTAGGAAGAAGGAGGGGAAGAGAAAGAATCTTATTGTTTAGTTTTGTATTATCGAGGCATACAAATGCACAGGGAGGTAAGAGAGGGAAAAGTAAGGCGACTAAGAGGGAGAGAGAGGGAGAGAGAACGAGAGGGGGTAGCCTATGGCCCGGGTTCAAATTCAGTTCTCTTTAATTTATTTGACCCAGTACTGATGATCATAATTGTATCTACCATGTGATTGCCATGTGTACGCCACACCGAATAGCACTAGCTCAAACGATTTTACACACTAATATATATATAGTAAAGCTACATACACTTAACTGAAGGAAAGAAACCTATAGAAAACGGACTGGATATTATTGAAAATACTATTCTAAACAAGAATGTACTACATGTACTACATTACGTTACAATTTCACGAGAGAAATAGAACTCGAGAGGGGAAGAAAAGAAGAAGTGATGAAAATGAAAGAAGACTAATAGCATGAGAGGAAAGAAAAGAGCTAAGAAGACAAGAAAAGGGTGTAAAAAGGAAAAGGAAGAGCAAGAGAGAGAGAGAGAGATAGCCTTGAGCTTTTGATCGGCTAATGAGTAATAAATGAAACAGATTTTGAGCGGAGTAATTATCTTTCGCCGGAGAACTTGCATAAGGAGCTAAAACTTGATGTTTTTTAAATAAAACATTATGGGGAATAGCAAAAAACGGCTGAGCATTTATTGCACTAATTGCCAGAGGAGCATTCATGTCTTCCACGAGGACGCACTTTTGGATCAGAGAGCAATTTAATTGTCGTTGGAGCATTGTCTTTTGCGGGGTACTTTTGGGGAGGAGCAACAATTATTGTCGTACGTAGTAGCCTTTGTATTTTACGGGGCACTTTTTTAGCGGAGCAATTGTCGGCGGAGCAATTGTCGGTGTCACCGGAGCAAGTGTCGCTTCAGGCGGAACAAATGTCGGCGGAGCAATTGTCGGCAGAGCAAATGTCACCGGAGCAATTGTCGCGTTTTGCGGAGCAATTGTCGGCGGAGCAACTGTCGTTCGAGGAGCATTTGTCACCGGAGCAGTTGTCGCGTTTTGCGGAGCAATTGTCGGCGGAGCAATTGTCGGCGGAGCAAATGTCGGCGGAGCAATTGTCGGCGAAGCAAAAATATTATTGTCGGCGGAGCAAATGTCGGCGGAGCAATTGTCGGCGGAGCAAATGTCGGCGGAGCAAATGTCGGCGGAGCAACTGTCGGCGGATCAATTGTCGCGGAGCAAATGTCGCGGAGCAATTGTCGCGTTTTGCGGAGTAAATGTCGGCGGAGCAATCGTCGGCGGAGCATGTGTCATGGAACCCTCTCAATCCCCCCCCCCAACAAAAAAACAATAGGTAGCCCTCAAGTCATCAACTGGAAAAGAGTGGGGGAGGGGACACCAGAGATCATTTTGTTTTCAGCATAAGAAGCTAAAGTTGGGAAACGAATGTCCCAATTCTAATTTCTTTCATTCTTTATTCTTTCTTTCCATTCATCGATTCATTCATTCATTCTTCTCTTTTTCTTTCAAAATGTTAAAAAGAATAGGATACGGAAAGAACTTTATTATCCCTCTGAGGGCGCTGTGGTATATATGGAGAAGAAGTGTTTGAGCTCACCCTCATGTTTCTATGGTAGGCTGGCTTTTAGCTCAATAAGAAGTGTCAATTTGGGGGTGGGGCGTTTCATGAGTGTCAGATTCTTAGAACAGTAGCTCCTCTACGAAGTAATACATGTAGAGTCGGATGGAACCAAGGATACACAGATTTTAAACTTTTCAGACAACACCAACGAGGTAAAATATCTTGTTAATATGCAACATCTTGATGTATTGCAACAAATTTCAAACACACACACGCACACACACACACACACGCACACACGCACACACGCACGCACGCACAGTCGCTATTCTCGACTTTGGCGATCGGCGCCCACTCCTCAAATTTCTAAATTCCTTTTCAGCATTTACTGTATACCTAGACAGTTGATTTGAAACAGTAATTTGTAGAAGTTTACATTCAATATTTCATAAAGCTTTTAAGAATTATGTTAGACAATAATTTATGAAGGACCAATATTGATTATGGTTAGTGATTTGTACTACCGTACCTTTCGTCGAATCCAAAGGAAAATGTGACGGCTTTGTTTTTGTTCGGCGTCCGGACAAATAACGTCAAACCCCACCCAGAGACCTGTAAAAGTTTGGTTTTAGGTATATTGCCTTCATTAGAGGAAAACATTTTTGCAATATCAATTCCTGATAACACGACCGCAAAGATTTTCAAGAAAACTAAGTAAACTCCATTTTATCGAGCCATGCACCCCCAAATTCTTTAAAATGTATTTAATTCACAGCCATAGATAGGAGAGTTCGGGCGACTCGGTTCGAGTTCGGCACAATATGGTGCATACTGCATTGTTGAGTAACCACAAATCAAAAAAATATACGCCATCCTGTGACCAAGTGAAACTGAGTTGGCCAAACTATGTGAATAGATGGCTCGAATTCAGTTCGTTGAACAGCTCCCTCTTCGGGTTCATGTATTATGTTCAATGTTCAGTTCATGTCCATTGCGTTCTCCTTGTTTCTATTGACATGCAGACATGCGGACATGTTTGCATATACAGATAGCGATATTTACTGTTTTTCATCTTCTCTAGAGCCCACCTCACACAATACAGCATGTGATACAAACATTCAAACATAATTACGACCGGGGTTCTGAATAGACAAATGAATTTTTTCTTAAATCTAAATTTCAAGGGATTTCATGCTTCCTTGGCTCATAATCGTAGTGACGTCAAACTTAGTGTCGTGGTATAGTTGTGGGTCCCCCCCCCCCACCCCCACTCCGGGAACGGAGGGACCGCGTTCATGTTCCCAAAATCTCAAGTAAAGGGATACTTTTCACGCAACAAAGTCCGGCCCATATTGACTTTACACACCGGACTTAGGGAGGGGGAGGTGCTCTCAAAGGGAGGGAACATGCATACACGTACCCTGGAGGGGAGGGGGGTCCTGTTATTGATCGAGAAGGTAGGCCTACTGGTGTCAAGGGGGGGCAGGAAATATTGAGGGAATGTGCGAGAGCGGAATGTGCGAGAGCAACAAAGGCTATGCTGAATTTAATAGTGGTGGCGTGTTGTTTCTCCATCTCCCTTCTTATTTTTTCTCTGTCTCTCTCTCTCTCTCTCTCTCTCGATCTCTTTCTCTTATCTTTTCTGTCACCCCTCGTGCCCCCATATTAAACCACTTTTAATTCATTCATAAATATTTTCCTACGTGGAATATGTTGCAACACTTTTATGTGCAAATACTTGCTATATTAAATGAGGCACACACGTGTCATGGCCTTACTTTTCTTTGCTATTGAAATCCATAATCAAAGGCAATCAAAGGGAATGAGGGCACAATCTTCAGAAATGTCATAAAACCTACTCAAATAAAGTTTACTCTTTACGACTTTGCAATGAGCAAAGTTCACAATGATACCATTTTATATTTTATCGATCAAAAAGGTATAAACCTTTCGCATTAACATGTATACAAATATATCACAGGCCTGTAGAAAAATGTAGGAAAATTAAAAACTTTTTTTTTTTTTTTTTTTTTCTGTTTTATGGTATCCCGTGTACGCGTAATTATCCAACATTACACGTACACTGGATGCCATAAAAAAAAAAAAAAATCGTTATGAATAAATATACGAGATATTTATGAAAACATCGCTTCAAATTAATGTTTTATAGAGAGCTTTTTTGTTTGAATTACCCTGTTTTATCTCCTGCTCATATATTTCAAAGTGAAACGTCATGCAGCAACAACGACGAGATAATATGGTACGGGGTTCGTATAATTACCGTTGGTGAAGGTGATGGGACAAACTATCTTTCCGAAGCAAACCTGAGGAAAGATAGCGTATACATTCAGATCGCCGAGGAAGTGATAGTTTGCCATCGCTTGAAATCAAAAGGTGATTATTTGCTTTATTTTCTACATCGGAAACATTTCACTTCTTCCGTCATTTTAGAGCAACAAATCATCAATTAACAGCTAGCGAACGGTTTACTAGTACAGTGCATGCAGTACTTACGTACATACGTATACGCAACGTATACAAGAAAATGCGTTGCACTGTGTAGGTAGTCCTACTTTTTACACAGTGCAACGAACTTTTCTTCTCCCTTCAATGATGGGCGAACTATCTTTCATCACGTGATTTACTTTTGACCAATCGTAGCGCAAGATTCTTTGTATGTGGAATATAATTTGGCAAGACATTGATATACATTTGCCACACTTTACCCAGGTGATGTAAATTGGTATCGGGTAGGAGGATATCATGGTGACTCGGCTAAAGCCAGGGTAATAACTATGACTGTAGGTCCCTCAGGGAGTATTGATACTGATGAGGCTCTCCTGGGTAAACTAAACATGTTATAATCATTATATTATTATTATTATTATTATTAGTATCATAATAATTATTATCATTTATATTATGATCAATTTGACCACATTATAATGTTCTTATGGTACATTAAACAGAAAGAGGGGAAACTAATGGTTGGTAAAAAGGGGCCAGATAATAGATTGTCATTATTATCAATATTAATATTGTAATTATATTATTATCATCATCATCATCATCATCATCATCTCCATCATTATCCCTTGATAAACTCGCAATTCTCAATACCATGCCTTCTGTGCTTTACAAGAAAGTAAAAGAGGATTTTGAAAACAATGTCGTTCGTTGTTATCTTGTTATCAATAACAAGTGCTGTTTTTCTTTTAAATATAAGACAAATTTGCTCTCAGCCACTCAAATGCAAGGATTTCAGTAGTTAGTGTAAGTTTTGTAACTTGTTATTGATAACATGTTTTACAAAAAAGGGCCCAGGTCAAGTTTACAGATGATACTAAATGCAAGTTAGTAATAATACATAAATTGTTCAATGTTGACTTTCCTTTTATAGAATGAACGGATAATATTCTTTAAAACTTGAAATGCTTCAAAGTAGGCATAATGTCTCCTATGATAGCGCAGGCGAAAATTAAGCCCTCAACACTATTCGCAATTCCATATCCAGGCAAATATTGAATTGCATTTTGGATGATGGAGTGGTCTCGTTGTAATTTTCCGTATATGATTTATTTTCCTTTCAATACAGAAATAAATCCACCAAAGTCTATCAGCATTAATCATAAGCCCCACCCAAATAAAATTATAAACGAAAAATTCCTCACTCGCTGGAAAATGTATAATTGCACAAGAAACAGCGACCCTATCCTCATTGAAAGTATGGTCAGTTGACCACCCCCCCCCCCCCACTCAGTGTAATTTAAGGTACGCGTATGCTTGTCCCCTCCCTTGAAAGCATCATCTCAGGACTGCCAATATTTCTGACCCCCCCCCCCCCCCTTCGCGGGCTTTTCCTGCCTTTGAGACCCCCCTAAACCCAGAACACTGCTGAATCCAATCCCCCTCCCCCCCCCCCTATCTATGATATTCAAGATATTTTATAACCCCTTTTTTTAATTTCTCAGGAGTCCAAAGAGAGCGAGAGAAAAAACACCCTTTTTGATATTTTACAACCCCCTTTTTAAATTGCTCAGGAATCCAAAAAGATAGAGAAAAAAATTAAAAAAACGCCCCCTATTTAAAGAAGTCTCCGGGTGACAAGTCAAATACACCACTTTTTTCAACAATTCTCGGGCCGGACTTCGGCGAAAAGTAATGATATATAGCTTTTATATAGCGCTTAATACAAATGTCTCTCTACGCGCTTTACAAATATACTATTACCCCGGTCATTGGATTCAGTGCTTGCCCGCACACACTGTGTGCACAATCTCCACTCCCTGGGGAGCATTCCAGCCAGGCATTACTCGACGCTCAAAAACTGTTTGACCAACAATGACGGTCGCATCCTACCGGGTACCCATTTAACACCTATGTGGAGAGTAGCAGGTGCAGGTTAATATCTTGCCAAAAGATATTAGAGCCGTGTCGGGATTCGAACCCTCGACCTTCGCATTTGAGTCAAGCGCCTTAAATCACTCGACCACGACACTCCCAGTGAGATTTTGCACCTTTACCGGAGATTTTGGGAACACGAATGCGGTCCCTCCGACCCCGGAGTGGGGGGGGGGGGGTGATCCGATCACGACTATCAAAAGTTTATGGCTCTTGTGAAATATTTACCGTGTTTACACAGTGATCCGCCTCGAGGGTTGAAGCCGCGAGGGGTGTTGAACCCTATAAAGCGCGCAAATGTGATCGTGTTTACGCTGAAGGAAAAAAAAGGCGGGTTCAACCCTCGAGGCGGATCACTGGGATCCCGTTTACATGACATAAAATTGCCGGGTTCAACACGCCTCGCGGCTTCAACCCGGCTTCAACCCTCGAGGCGGATCACTGTGTAAACACGGTAATTGTGATAGAGACCCTGCAGTGTGCGCCGTTCGCAAACGCGCACCAATTACTTCCAAAACTTGGATCTGCTAGCGATAGACAAGTTCTCTTATTTTGTCTGTGTGTTCGAAACTCCAACTTCTGTCTATCCTTGTCACGTCCATTTCCTGCGCTGTTTTGTAAGTATGCATTTGTTAAATATAACAATATTGGTATAATATACTTCAAGGATATTGTCGCAGAATCATGAATATGTGTCTTATGGTGACAGAAATGCCTGGACAGACCAGGGTTTGTAAATGCACCACTGGCGTACCTATGGGGGGGGGGCAGGGGGGCAGAGTGCCCCCCCCCCCCCTGACGGGCTCCAGGGGAAAAAAAGAAAAAGGGGAAAGAAAAGAAAAGAAAGGAAAGGAAAGAAAAAGAAAAAAGGAAAAGGAAAGAAAAAAGGAAGAAGAAGAGAAAAGGAAGAAAAAGGGAAAAGAAAAGGAAAGGAAAAAAAATGGGGAAATTAAAAAAAAAAGACCGTACGCACCAGGGGGGGGGGCAGTTGACCCCAGATATTTTGAAAACGTACAGTTTTTTTCCTGAAAATATAGTGTAGGCCTATACCAAATCCTTCAATTCTACTTTTGAAAATGCAAAAGTATCATGACCAGTTCGGTCGCTCGAACTCCCTTCACTCCTTTTGCTTTTGAGATTCTTCGAAAAAAAATTAACGCATCTTTCCCCCTCCCCCACCAGAAAAATATTCCGCATACGGCCCTGAAAAATTAAGACAAATGAAAATAGGAAAATATAAGTGATATAACAAATTCGAAACTCTTCGCTGGCGCGAACTGCTTGCTAGCCTATTTTGTATTAAATGTTTTCACTTGCTCGTCCCCCTGAAAAAAGAAAAGGATTAGCATTGCCTAGAATACAATTGTGCCTGCCCCGACGGGCCCCGACCTGCAACCATGGCAACAATAACACAAAATGTATGTACCAAATGTTACTAAAAGAGACTAATTCATTTTTCTCGCTCGCGAATAAAATGAATAGACATTGCTTTGGAAACAATTGTGCCCACCCTTGACCTGCAACAATATCATTACAAATGGAAGAGTTTTTTCGCTCTCTCGCCAAAAGGAATTGAATCGCGTTAAACGCGATTGCGTCCATCCTGACCTGCACCAATAAAAACAAGTTTATTTATTAATTTCTATTAAAAGAGAATTTTTTTTGCTTGCTTGCTCGCTATGCTCGCTCGCCAAAATGGAATTGACACCGCTAACGTGCCCGCCCCAACCTGCAACAACCAGTTAATAATTATGTACCAAACGTTATTCAAAGAAGTTTTGGTGTGCTCGTGCTCGCCAAAACGGAAGTAACATCACCTTAGACATCATAGGCGCCGAAAGTGGGGGGGGGGGGGGGCAGGGGGGGGGGCAGTCCCCCCCCCCCCCCCCAATCAAAAAAGTGGGTGGGGGGCAAAACGCATTTTTGCCCCCCCCCCCCCCAAAAAAAAAAAAAAAAAAAAAAAAAAAAACGCCCCCCCCCCTCCAAAAAAAAAAAAACAGTAAAGGAGTAAACATGGTTTGTATTTTTAACCCAAAAGAACATAACAATAATAAAAACCTGAATTCAATCACATATACAATTCCATTCAAAGAAATGGAAAGTTCACAGGAATTAAATTTCATAAACATTGCGCATGCCACCTATACGGTATTTATCAATGGAGGTCTTTATAATAGCGATACGCGCATATCGTGGACATATTGTGCGAGAATGGGAAAGCGTGTATGTTTTTTGTTATAGGGGTGAGAAGACATGAGCCCCTGAACGCTGGCGTACTGATGGGGGGGGTGTATTTCTTATTCGATACCAGTGATTTACAAATGTTGCTGTTATGACATGATTTTCCGGTATTTTTTCTCCATTTTTTTGTAAGTCATACCTTTTTATGCGTTTGTTGGAAAATAAGAAATTCCCAAATTACAGTCGGGCGAAAAATACGCTTATTTAGAAGCCTTTATGTCATGGTCTGCAAAGTGGCTGGGCTCGGGCCGCCCCCTCACTTTTTGAAAAAGTATGTTAGGGAGAAAAAGAAAGAAAGACGGAGAGAAAAAAAAAGTGACCTGCCAATGTTCCAAATAAGGTATAAAAAAATGCTCATCTGACTGTAATTAAATGCCTAAAACCCCAGAGCTTACGGGGGTTCCGCCCCCGAGCCCCACCAAGGGCCCTAAGGCAGTCCCCTGGATACTCATCTGACCGTAATTAGTCCCTAAAACCCCTGAGCTTCCGGGGGCTCTGCCCCCTGGACCACACCAAGGGCCCTATGGCGGACCCCTGGATGCCCATCTGACCGTAATAAATTACCCAAAACCCTGAGCTTCCGGGGGCTCTGCCCCCTGGAGCCCACCAAGGGCCCTTACGGCGGCCCCTGGATGCTCATCTGACCGTAGTTAGATATTGAAACCTCTGAGCTTGTGGGGGCTCCCCCCTGGAACACGTCAATGGCCTTAAAGAGGGTCCCTGGATGCTCATCTCACCGTACTTAAATACCTAAAACCCCAGAGCTTCCGGGGGCTCAGCCAGTTGAACCCCTGCCGAGGCTCACGCCCTGGACCCCACGCCAATATAAGCTCTACCTGATCGTTAATACTCCACTTTGAAAAACGTTCCGCGGGACCTGCATGTAAAGTGTAAGACTGGTGGTGAAGCAGATTTTTCTTCTGCCCCCCCCCCCTTCCGAACGTTTTTTTCTCATTACGTCACTGCCCCTGGAAATTTGTGAACCAATTATCATCACAAAAATTTTGCTCGCTCGCCAAAATAGAAATAACACCACTTTTAATAATCACGTCCCTGACATGGAACAATGAACGCAAGTTTTATGTACCATATTTTCCCTATACAAGAGAAGTGATTTTTTTTGCTCGCTCGCTACGCTCGCTCGCCAAAATAGATATAACACCGCTTTTAATAATCACGTCCCTGACATGGAACAATGAACCCAAGTTTTATGTACCATATTTTCCCTATAAAAGAGAAGTGATTTTTTTCGCTCGCTAGCTCGTGGAATTATGTGCCCACCACTAACCTGCTACAATATCATTAAAAAGATAAATGTAGGAGGTTGCCTGCCCGCCAAAACGGGATTGACATTGCCTTAAACACGATTGTGCAACAATGAAACAAATTTTATATAGCAATTCATCGAGAGAGATGTATTTTCGCTCGCTAGCTAAGATGGGTATAAAATCACCCTAAACAAAATATTGTTCCCGCGCCCTGCATGGGACAATAAATTGAACCAAGTTTAAATGGCAATTATTAAAAAAGAAGTGATTTTTTTTTCTTGCTCGCTACGCTCGTTTGCAAAAAAATGAAATTAACGTCGCTAACAAGTGAATGTTCCCACCCCAACTTGCAACAATACCAGTTTATATACCAAACGTTACTTAAAGATTTTTTTTGCTCGCTCGCTCGCCAGAAGTGAAAATTAGCATCGCCTTTTTTGTTTGTTTCGGTCGCTTGCCCCCCCCTGACGGAGTACCCCAGGTACGCCACTGAAATGCACTGATCATCTCCAAACTCTGATTATGCCGAGACAGATCAAACCCTTTCCCTTCTCTTTTGATGTGTTTAGTATGTATGTATGAGTTCGGGCATACGGATGGAGAGAGGGGTTAATAGATGAGGATGTCGTTAGAGACATTCTTGAAAAGACCCTAAGAAATGTTGTCTACAAAAATAACAAATATTTGGAGTTCATCGAGTATTGACGACCTACCGCTCATGATCCTGGGAGGGTTGTTCTGCTAGTGCGGTATGGTATGTAATCCCGTAGGGTTTTTTTTTTGGCAAAATTCATTTTTCTTTTTGTTGTTGCTGTTTTGGCTTCAAAAGGGTCCCAATCGACCAAAAATGATGGGTTCAAATTTTCAGACCCCTCCCTCATTTCCTGGGCGCCAAAATGTCTTATATAACGCGCAATAGGGAAATTTGGTGTCTTCGGGAAAATTTGAACCCCATCAATTTCTGATAGCTTGGACCCCAATGAATCCAAAAATGCAACAAAAAAAAATCAACTTTGGCACAAAAATCCTACGGGAGCAGTTTCAGTGACATACCGTTCCACACTACGCGTCCAATGTTATGTTTTGATTGAGTTTTGGAAATAAAATTATTTGAATTGAATTGAGTAAAAAAATGTCCGATCATCTCTTTGAGACCGAACTTGGGCCGTCGGTCTTTGAAACTGTCTAAAATCAACCATCTCAGAACCCTAAGATGACAGAAGGTCCATGGGACGTTTCGCGGGCCGACGTGTTGGTCTCGTGGGCTGTCTGTCCCTTGGATCGTCAGTCTCGTGGACTCTCCGTCCCTGGGGGTGGTTTTAGCCCAGAGAGTAAATACATGCTGATTATTAGAGTACTGATCAACACTGACACAGTTAAAGAACTTACATTTTGGTTTAGTCTCAAAATAACATCCGAGCAATGCCATTATTTCGATTATTGCATTAATAATATGCATAATTAACATAGATAAAATAAAAATGTTTCTCACTCATCATTAGCATTTTGTCTTATTCATTCTAGTTCTAATGTTTTTGACTGTTTTCAAGACAATATCATTTCTGTCGATCATAGTTCTAGCATTATGTCTCATTGTAATTTGTAGGTAGAAAAGAAATCTAAGCAACGATTTCTGAATTGTAGCGACATTCGTTCGCCATTGCTGCTCTTTATTACTACTTTGACATACAGTTACAAATTGATATTTCAGGACTCATGATGCATTCGTTTAACAGTTGATTCCACTCGGTTGATTCTGATTGTTCGTATTATTTAGCAGATCAAAGAGGGATATAAGTGGACATTCTCATGACTAACGACTTAATTGTAGTATTCTTATCTGTTCATCGTCTCTACAATGGTATTTGAACAATATTTGATGACAATAAACGGCACTCTGGTACTATTTTTCTGTAGCGTCATGCAATCACGTGGCAGAAAAATTATCATCAGCACCGTGTTCAATAATTTAACGAAGACTGAATTTCAACCCGGGCTATGCTCTCTCTCTCTCTCTCTTTCCACAAACTTAACGCGATTAACTTTACTCTGGCAATGCTTTGGAAGTCCGATGATACATCTCATTAAAAAGAAATCGGTTTTTAATAATATGTATTTTCTTGTTTCAATATTATCAACCAAAATTATTTCTTCTCCAGTGTTTTCAGCACTCGGAAAACCAAATTGTCTACGTTCTTAAACGTTTCACCATAAGCTCCAGCATTTCTGTAAGAAAGTTCGATGATATTCATAAACTTCAATATCATTTGTATCTAGTTTTTACTCTTTTTTGGTAAAGATATTTCATTTTCAGTGTTTTCTGTAACCGAAAAACCAATGTTTAAGTGTTTTGTATTAATATAAGGATATAAGCAGATGATGTATAATCTAAAAAACTTAATAAGACGTTTCAATAACCCTTGACCCATTCTCTAAACGTTTTAAAGCATACAATCTTCCCAAAACCACCTGTTCTACAAAATCATTTCACAAAGTGCATAGTTGCAATGACGACCTTCGTCATTGCCTTGTTTTCGTTCACATTCTGCCCCATTAATATTCTTGTTTTCCCCCTGGTTTTCCTTATCGTCCAAAAATCCCATTCGTTTTGCACGTAGTGCTTGTTATTCCTGGTTAGGTACTTCCCTCAAATCCTTTTCCTTTCAAATTTCGTAGGCATCATCTCTAGCATCTCATCAAGGTCACCTATTTTTTTGATTTTCGAAATCACTCATGCATGACCGTCCAGGCGCCATTTTTTCCGTTTCTGGTCCATTTTAAGGCCTTTCTTTCTTCCTTCCTATCTCCACTATCCTAGATCATACACATTTGTAACAAATTCCTCTAGATAGTCTGAGAGATATTCTTTTATCTGCGACGTATAACTTGCCCTTCAAAATGCCATCTTCATACTCAAAATTCAAATCTGAAACCGTCTCCGTCAACAATCTCTCAAATTCTTGAAAAATTGACCCCTAAATAATCTAAAACTGCCATAACTTTCTCATATAAATTCCGTTTTGTATTTAAATCACACAGTATCTTTATCTCATATTTGCACATAGCCATGCCAAATTTCACGCTCCAATGGCTTTGCAAAACATAAATAGCGCCCTCTAAAGTTCTTGGAATTGGCTTTTTTTTCTGTGGCCGTATCTCCATTATGGCTTGGCAAACCCATACCCTTTTTTGGATATAGATACTTGAAGATATGCCCTTTCCAGCCATATACAAAATGATATACCCTAACACTGACCGACTTTGCGAAAAATGCCCTCCAAATTCGCCATTTTCAAGAAAATTGAGAAATAACTATAAATTGCTCTAAATTAGCGATCTTTATACCTACATCAATGAAACTTGGCAGACATATGTATCCATATACGTGACAACTGTCCGCCAAGTTTGGTAAAATTCGAATATGTAGGCGCAAAGTTATCGCCAAAAATGATGAATTTACTATGCATTCCGTAATAGCGCGTTTAATGCGTGCAATGCATTGCGCGAAGATAACAATGGTGTAAAACTGACCGCAATGAAGTGCCCTTTCGAATGATACCAAGTATAGTATATGTTCACACAGAAAATTGTGAATGAATCGCATTTGAACAAAGGTCACTACACGAATTCCGCCGAGTTTCCGCCCGAATCTAACACGTATCGGCTATGACGTCATTTTTTCAGACTGCTTTTCGCCCCTTAAACGTCCATTTTTTTCCTTGAAAATTTGCAGTGACATGCCGAGTTCCAATACACAGGGCACCTCATGGCCGGATTTTTAAAATTGGTCAAGGGGGCAATTTAAGACGCCATTTTGTCCTATAAATCTATTTAACATCACGTGTTTCGATAGGATTATCATAGAAAAGAAAAAGTGGTTTACAATAACAATCATGAAATTCTCTTTCTACTGATACCAAATACGGCCCATAAAGAGACATAAAGAGAGAGAGAAAAAACAATTTAACTCCGGTCATAATACAGATCCTGCACGTTTTCCGCTCATGCATCACACGCATTGTCAATGGGGCATATCGGGTTCACGCTTTTGACCCCCAGAACGATCTTTATTGCAATGACGAACATGCACCAAATCCCCTTGGTTTTTGCACGCAGTGCTTGCGAGCCCTTTCTACGTCCTTTCCCCTATCCCAATTTCTTTGAAACTTCGTAGGCATAGTCACTACCATCAGGCGCGCCGGAAGCAGTTTGGGATTGGGGGGGGCAAACATTCCAGGGGGCTCACCTTCCAGGGGCAGTGACGTAACGAGCAAAAACGTTTGGAAGGGGAGGGGGCAGAAGAAAAATCTGCATCACCACCACCACCAATTGGCGTTTTGTGAGTTAAAACCTAATTATTCTCAAGTTGAATTAATAGAGTTCGTGTATCTTCAGGAGCTTACATGGGTAAAGAAAGTGGGGGAACTATGGGTTCGATTAATGAGGAATTTTGAGCTGTTCCCCCAGGCGAGTATTCCGTAGTTAAAATAAGGTAAGATTAGTGTAGAGTTCAAGGTAAACAAGACATGGATAGGAAATGTGATTTTAAGTTAGCCGATGGCACCTGTATTTCTCGATATAAGCTAGTATGCTAATTGCATAAATGAAAAGGTGGGTACATGGTACGGATGGATAGGTTGTGCAATTACAGCGCAATTGTTCTACCGAGGGGTCTAAAAATAATATGAGAACATGTGGCAAATAAAGGTCAATCTTGGGCGGGCAAAAATACTGAATTTAAACATTTTTCATTACACATCTAGCATTACATGAAATGATATATTCTGTTGGTATCGTACCCCAACCCCGACCCCTTCCCCGGCCCCTCCCTCCCCCACCGAGAAGAAAGTTTTTAAATATATATGTGTCCATTTTCGCTAAAAGTTACCATTATGACAGCAACACAAATTGCGATGGCCCTTAGACGGTATTCGTAGACTGGAAACATATAATATAAAACGAAATCCTAAATTATGATGATGATGTGAATATAATGCTCCGTGATAAAAACAATAAATAACATATAAATAAATATAAAAACATAAATGAAAACTTGGGCGAATTCTAAATGAAAACAAACCTACACCATTAAACTTCAAGCTCACTCACACATGATATAGTGTGACACTTTCAGGGTCCAAACGGCAACAGCTTCATTATTAAATATAAGTTCTTCTCACTGAAATCATTGGTCTGGAAACAATTATTTGCCCATTGTTGTATACCATACAACATTTTCCTTAACGATGAATATACATTTTCACGAAAGCCATACTTGTCATTTGTTACATTTGTTACATGTATAATATGATACTAAAGAAAATCGTTAGCTTATCGATAGGATAATGTGAAGTACTTGTCAAATTAAAAAACATCATTACGTGCTATTATTAATCGGACTAGACATTTAAAATGTATGAAAGACGTTTACATTTTTGCCAACAAGCAAGTTTTTTAACAAAGAATCCAGAAATTGAACAACATTGCATAGTTTAGTCAGGACAGAGTACAAGATGCTTTCAAGCAGGCGCGCCGGAAGCAGTTTGGGATTGGGGGGGGGGGGGGCAAATATCCCAAGGGGCTCACCTTCCAGGGCAGTGACGTAACGAGCAAAAACGTTTGGAAGGGGGGCAGAAGAAAAATCTGCATCACCGCCACCACCAATTGGCGGAGAAACCAGGGAGCAGAGCCCCCGGAAGCTCTGGCGTTTTGGGCATTTAATTACGGTCAGATGAGCATCCAGGGCACCGCCTTATGGCCCTTGGTGGGGTCCAGGGGGTAGAGCCCCCGGAAGCTTGTTTTTTTTAGGTATTTAATAACGGTCAGATGAGCATATAGGGGACCGCCTAGAGGGCCCTTGGTGGGGTCCAGGGGCGGAGCCCCCGGAAGCTCGGGAGTTTTAGGCATTTAATTACGGTCAGATGAGCATATTTCGATACCTCATTATTTTCTGACATAGACAGGTCACTTATTTTTTTTTCTTTCTCTTTCTTTCTTTTTCTCTTTAACAATTTTTTTCAAAAAGTGAGGGGGGCTCGAGCCCCCGAGCCCGGCCGTTCTGCAGACCCTGACATACAGGCTTATAAATAAGCATATTTTTCGCCCGACTGTAAATTTGGGAATTTCTAATTTCCAACAAACTTACACAAAAATTGAGAAAAAATACGGGAAAATCATGTCATTTCAGCAACATTTGTAAATCACTGGTATCGAATAAAATTTAACCCCCCCCCCCCCCCCCCTATCAGTACGCCAGCGTCCAGGGGCTCATGAGCTTCTCACCCCTATAACAAAACACAGACACGCTTTCCCATTCTCTCACAATATGTCCACGATATGCGCGCGCTATTATAAAAACCTCCATTGATAAATATAGGTAGCATGCCCAATGTTTAGGAAATTTAATTCCTGTTAACTTTCCTTTTCTTTGAATAGAATTGTATAAGTCATTTAATTCAGGTTTTTATTACTGTTATGTTCTTTGGGGTTAAAAATACAAACCATCTTTACTCCTTTAATTTTTTTTTTTTTTTTAAGGGGGGGGGGGGCGTTTGGGGGGGGGGCAAAAATGCGTTTTGCCCCCCCCCCCCACTTCTTTGATTGGGGGGGGGGGGCAACTGCCCCCCCCCTGCCCCCCCCCCCCCCCCCCACTTCCGGCGCCTATGACTACCATCCCATCAAGTTCACTGTTGACGCCTTTCTTTCGCCCTACCTATCTCCAATATCACAGAAGCTACAGACTTCGTACAAATTGCTCTGTCGTTTGACACGTAAAAACATGGCGTCATTGCACGCACATCGTTGTGACACGATTGCATTTCTAGTTCATGCTATTAATATTCCTGTCTTTCTCTGTCTTCTGTATGTCTCTCTCTCTCTACCTCTCTTTCTTTCTATCTTTATCTCTCTCTTTCTCTCTGTCTGTCTCTCTTTATCTATCTTTCTTACTTCTCTCTCTCTATCTGTCTCTCTCTCTCTTTCTATCTCTCTATCTCTATCTTTCTCTCTCTCTCTCTCTCTCTATCTTTCTCTCTCTCTCTCTCTCTCTCTTTCTCTATCGCCTGATTATGAGATTATTCAGGCATCTCTATCTATCTTTCTTTCTCATTCTCCCTTTCTCTCCTAATTGAATAACTCATATCTCGTCATGGTAGCACTACGACAGTTTCTAATTTCAAGATAAAGGTATAACTCATATTGTGGTTTATCTATGCTACACAGGGAGCATTTAATGCAATTTTGAGCACTAGTTTAGAATAAAATTTAGTACCGTCACAATGATATTGTACCATTAAAGTATAGACTTTGGAATGTTAACTGTTTCTAATCAGAATTTTTATTAGCATTAAAACTGGGGCAAAATCAATATGTTGTTATGAAGTTTTGTTATCTTCCAAATTGTCTGCAAGGTATTATTTGCTTTGAAGCTACATAGATATAGGTTTTACAAGGGTCATTCAACGTGTTAAGCTCTTACTCATAAACTTATGTATATAGCTTTAGACCCCTCCCCCCCCCCCCCGCCCCCCGAAAAAAAAAACTTTCTGCCGCCCCTGAAAGCTTCATTATATAAGGACAACCGATTATTGCATAACCACAACTTCAGGTTTGGTCGTTGTACAAACAATTTTATGATCAGGAGCCACCGTATAACAGATTAAAGTTTGGCCTACAAAAGTAATGTAGCCACCGCAGCTTGACACCAGAGGTGTCAGGGTCTAGGGGATACGTCACCGGACTGTGGATCACATGGTTCGCGGTTCGAGCCCCAGCGCGGCAGTAACGTCCTTTGGCAAGACATTTATCTACATTTACCATCTCCACGATCATGTTCAGTGCTTTTATCAGAAGCATCGAGCGAAATGTTCCGTTCGGGTGACCACGGCTACATGCATGTATACTTTACATGCTACTTCTACTACATGTTATTCATAATGCTAATGTGACAGTGACCCACACCTTTATCACGTCTTTCTTTACTCTTTTGAACTCAGTTACAGTATTTTATGTTTTATTCTGGAACCAAGATAATTCAAGCTTTGCTTTTTGATAGGATCCCCACATCTAATACTGTTATTTCTCTTTGTCACATGTCTATTAATGTTTTATTATGCATTCTCTTGTTAAAACTTATGTATGAGACAACATCGTTATGTGGAATGTGGTAGTTGAAAAAAGGGTTAAAGATTAACCTTCAAAACCATGTAGACACACCAGCATGGTTCTTATCCCATGCTGGTAACAAAAACGGGAACACACAGTTTGAAATGTTTTCATTTATTTGGCAACATTCAACCGCAGCTCTTTCCACTGACAATAAATGATTAAGCGCAACTACTTCTAAAACCTGGAATAATATACATGTGCCATATCCAATTCGAACAATTGAAAGTATGTCAAAGAATACTGAGACCCATATTTATTTATTTTAAAAAGAGAGAGGGAACAAATCTCAAAATGAATATTTGACAAGCAAGTTATGATTGCTTTTTTACCCTCTTTTTTTTTAGTCGACATTTTGGGTCGAATATGCAA
>JAVYIG010008904.1:0-25000 GCA_035222895.1 Strongylocentrotus droebachiensis | reverse complement strand
TAGTAGTAGTAGTAGTATAGTAGTAGTAATAATAGTAGTAGTAGTAGTAGTAGTAGTAGTAGTAGTTGTAGTAGTAGTAAATGTAGTCGTAGCAGCAGCAGCAGTTAAATGTATTAGATTACTTGTTTACACAAGGTTAGTCTGCCACAAGGTCCTGTTTTAATTCCAGTGTTCCACGAATCTTCGTCTTTTCCCTCAGTCTATCGCAACCATGGCCGTCCACTGGGGAGGGGTAGCGGGGATGGTCTTCTTCTATCTGCTCATCTTAGCCGTGGGCATCTGGGCCTCGAGGAAGACACGGGGAGCCAGTAACACCGAACGCGTCATGGTGGGTAACCGGGACTTCGGCTGGGGTGTAGGTCTCTTCACGCTGATTGGTGAGTAAAGAGCGGGTGTGGTCAGTGGTCACGCCCTTCACCTCATCCCTTATATGCTATGACCCAAGGAAGCCACATCAGTATCTTAACTGTTCTTCCTGTGGACCCTGCCATTATTATTACCATAGCATTTCATACACCACGATCGAGTGGGACATTGTACAAGGCTCTGCAATTATCATTAACTTATCATTTCATACACCAGAGTCGAGAGGAACATGGTCCAAGGCCCTGCAATTATCATTACAATAGCATTTCATACATCACGGTCGAGTGGGACATTGTACAATGCTTTGCAATTATCATTACCATATCATTTCATACACCACGGTCGAGTGGGACATTGTACAAGGCTCTGCAATTATCATTACCATAGCATTTCATACACCAGAGTCAAGAGGGACATGGTCCAAGGCTCTGCAATTATCATTACCATAGCATTTCATACGCCAGGGTCGAGAGGGACGTTGTCCTATAATGTTAGGACCGAGCAAGAATCAAACCCAGGACCATTTGTATAAGAGTCAGGAATAAATTATTCCCCAGTGCTCCCACTACTCAGTTATATGTTCACAAATCAGGGACCTCTAGGTTTGTGGTAAATCGAAAATATTAATGACATGTTTTGTTATTTTCTTTGTCATCTTCATATTTATTTTGAGGAGCATAGTGTCACACTAATAGGTTGGTAGCACGGGAGCCGGGGATGTGGGGTATGACAACACCCCCAACACAATTGCAAATCGTCTGAGGGTTAAATCAGGGATATATATATTTGTTTTTAATCAATTAATCAATCAACCCTAATCACCCCCCCCCCTATCCTACCCCTCAGTTACAGAATATTACCAATTATATACCTCACTTAAAAAATCCAGCCATCTGATTGGTCGAAATTGCAGTCATGATTTTAGCCATTCCCGTAAATAAACGAAAAATGCCAAACCTATGTAATAGTCCTAAAGTAAATCAGTTAAATCCCGACACACCTCGGGCAATAGCACGATTGTAACCTCCCCTTGAGCGTATATTATAACTATAATCAAATTTTGCTGTGTTTGTTAGTATTCCTGTTTTGTTATTCTTCATTCTATGAAAGCCACCTGGGTGGGAGGAGGCTACATCAATGGAACAGCCGAAGTCGTGTTTACACCAGGGTGGGGTCTCGTGTGGGCTCAGGCACCGTGGGGATACAGTCTCAGTTTCATCATAAGTAAGTATATTTTACACGAGTAACATGACGCTTATACAAACACATATATATATATATATATATATATTTCCAAGTGAACATGATTGAGTTGATATGTTGCTTGAACTTTCTTTTACAAGTTGTAATGAACTTGTATGTCCTGTCTCCAACTCTCCATCCATTATGTAGGTGGCCGTTTCTTTGCTAAACAGATGCGAGCAGCGAATTACGTGACGATGCTTGATCCGTTCCAAGATAAGTTTGGTAATCGTATGGGAGGGATCATCTTTTTATCAGCGATCACGGGGGAGCTGCTCTGGTGTGCCGCCATATTAGCTGCTCTAGGTAAGCATATATATATATATATATATATATATACTATATATATATATATATATATTATCCCCGTGAATTTCCACACTGTAAATTGGCCAGAGTTGTCTATGTCTCACAATGTTTGTTTGAGCCGGGAAATGGCAAAATAAGTCTAAAGTTCTAAATTAGTATTGTCTTTCAAATTCCGTTGGAATTTATCCTATTCATTTGTTGGGCTGCAAATGGGATAACACGCAAAGAGAAGGGAGCCCGAATTAGGTGTGCATACGTCACAATATAAAAAATGCAAATAGATCGGGACTGCCAGTGACAGCCAAAACACTTTTAACACTTTAGAGGAGAATGTGCCAAATTTGTATTAAAATTGACCCTGTGGCATTTATACGGTTCTAGGAAAACTACCCCAGACAACTACCCTCTAGGACAACTACCCCTAGGGCAACAGCCCTCTAAGATGACTACCCCCGGGACAACAACCCCCTGGCAACTAGTTGTCCAAGGGGTAGTTGTCTGGGGTTAGTTGTCCGGGGGTATTCGTCCTGGGGGTAGTCATCCTAGAGGGAAGTTGTCTGGGGGTAGTTTTCCGGGGGTATTCGTCCTAGGGGATAGTTGTCCGGGATGGTTATCCGGGGGTGGATGTCCAGGGGGTAGGTGTCCGGATACACATTTATACATTTAGACGAAAAATATCAAATAATTATCAACCAAAATTAAACCCCCTTTCTTATTTGAAAAATTTGGATGAGAAACTATGAATTTTACTTAGTTCCTAACCAATAGAGCTCTAGTACCTCAAATGTATCACATGATTCCTGCTTCGAGTTCCATCGTGGTATTAATTTTCTATGGCTAGGCGTTCAGTAAAAGAGGCACGGGCGGATGTAACTTATATACCCGTAATCCACCATTACTGATTTATTGATGATGATCTGTCTCCCTAAAGCTATGGTCACAAATCAGAGCAGCGACCGACCGATCAGTAGCCTGCTCGATCGCTGCTGGAATTTAGGCATCGCCCAGCGATTAGGTCGGTGCCGGCCGGCGACCGCCCAGGCACCGAGTGTATTTTGTGGCGGCGAGTGAAAAGTGAGCAGGCGCCGCCCAAATTTTAACTCCGCGCTAAAACTTCAGCGTCGACCGAGCGATGCCCTAAAAACGAGCGGTGCCTGGGCGGCCGCCGCTCGGTGGCCGGGCAGCCGCCGGGCAGAATTGATTAAAAACTCGCCACTCGGCCGCCGAGCAGGTTACTTTTGGGTAATGTGACCATAGCATAAGGGTCACCCATCAGATTTTTTGTTTGTTTGTTGTTGTTTTGTATGTTTCATTTAAAGCGGGACTGCACTACTTGTAGCTACTTGCGCCCTCTATATAGCAAACGGTGCCTGTTGGTCCCCCATAATCCCATTTTCTTATATTAAGTGAGAGCTGATTCGGTGATATAACCACCCGTCAGTGTCCTTGTAGGGAGGTCTAATCCCTCCTGGGCAAACTAGTGCAGACGGGCTTTTTAAGGTAGCCATCGGACCATTTTAGAGTCGGTTGTACCACCATAAAATCTGCCAGTGCTCCCTCAGGTTTTCTCACCCCCCCCCCCCCCCCCCACTTCCCCTTCTCTCTCTCTCTCACTATCTCTCTCTGTCTCTCTGTCTCCCTCTCTCTCTCCCTCTCTCTCTTTCTCTCTCCCTCCCTTCCCTCTCTCTCTCTCTCTCTCTCTCTCTCTCTCCTAGGATCAACGATCAGTGTCATACTGGAGTTGGATCAGAACTTATCCGTCATCCTATCAGCGTGTATCGCCGCGTCTTATACCCTCTTCGGCGGGCTCTTCTCCGTGGCTTACACAGACGTAGTTCAACTAGCTTGCATCTTTGTTGGTTTGGTATACGTTGTTTGTTGTTGTTGTTGTTTATTGTATTGATAGTTATAATAATAGCAATAACTAGCAATGACAACAACAATAATAATAATTTTTGTAAAGCGCTCATGTCTGGCAGACCCGACATTCCTGGTGCTTCATAGAAAGGGTGGACGAAAAATAAAGGTAGAGGGGAAAGGACGGGGGATATGAGATGACTCGTCTGGCACACCGCCCCCCCCCCCTCACACGCACACACACACGCACGCACACAAGTGTTGGCGTTGTTGGTCCACATTTAATTAAGTAAAACCGGTATCTCCACCCATGATGTCAAAGCCCTCTAAATAAAGGGCTGGACTAACGCAATGCTACCGATCATGATCATGACATTGTGTTATATTTAAATGTTTCTAAAGTTGTATGTACTGAAGAATAAGTTTTGTAAAGCGCCTTGATGTAACACTATGCAAATAGTAATTATCATATGATTATTACCATTAATTATAATTCTGTGTTTTTCCAGTGGTTTTGTGTACCTTTTGCTCTCACCCACGAAGCGGTAACCCCGTTACCACAGACGTTAGACCGCTGGGTTGGAGAGTGGGACAACAGACTCATGGGAGTATGGATCGACAACTGTTTCTTAATGGTAAGTTCATAAACTGTAAAGAAATTATTTGCATTTGTTTGTTTATTTATGTATTTATTCATTTGTTTAACTACGTCTTCATTTTGTTGTCTTTATAGCTAGTTCACGATTTACTTTATTTCTTTCGTTTATTCATTTATTTATTTATTTATTTATTCATCCATCCTTTGCATATGTTATTATCATGATGTGTAATCCGGACGTTTGATTTCAGGAAGTTTTTGCGATTGTGTTATGACCTGCCACGATCGAGTCCATGACGAGATCATGGACTGGTACTCAATGTACTTAAAGTACTTCTATATGAAATAAAAGATACTTCAAGATTTGTATGGAGTTTGCCAACACTCCTGATCACTGTCGTATCATCATGTAGATCTTCGGAGGGGTGCCCTGGCAAGCTTACTACCAGCGGGTCCTGTCGGCCAGGACCCCCGACCTCGCCCGTAACCTTTCCTATGCAGCAGCGTTTGGGTGTCTGTTTCTTAGTATACCTGCATACCTCATGGGAGCCGTTGGGGCCAGTACAGGTGGGTACGATGGGGGAGGGGGTGCGGGGGGGGGGGGAGGGGGTGTCTGGACAATATACTGAAGAAGTCTCTTTAATAGTAGAAGAAGAAAAAAATACCCCCTTTTTTTTGTTTTCCTTCTTACCCTCTCCAATTGCAACTTCCGAACCATTCTCATTCTTTACGTCGATGGTGGCATTATAAATTTTGCATATTCTGTGTCCAAATTATAATTATTCTGTTGTAATATTTATTATTCTATTATGTTCAATTATAATGTTCAGAGAATGAGCTATCGGAGGGTTTAGAATTATAATGATTTTAAACTTTCGATGTTTGTTTAAGACTGGTCACAGACAGGCATCGACCTCAATAAAACAGACCCTTACGAGACCCCCGGCATCGTTCTTCCCGCCGTCATCCAGTACTTAACCCCTCCCGCCGTCGCTTTCCTCGGCCTGGGGGCCGTCTCCGCCGCAGTGATGTCGTCGACCGACTCGTCCGTGCTCGCCGCCAGCTCAATGTTCGTGAGAAACATCTACAAGAATATCTTCAGGCCATCGGTAAGTGATCAAAGACAATCTGGAAATTTGATGCATCTTTTAATATTTTTTCATAAATTTATGAGATAAACATTTCCATCTCAATCTCTACTACTTTCAAGAAATCGCCTCAAGGGCATTTTATTTGTCAGAAAAGTCAACAATTATTTTTTTAGACCACCTTTAATGATCCGACATAAAGAACTTATGAGGTTAACAACTTCAACAATATCGTCAGAACAACGGTAAGTAAGATCAGAAAATTATATTACGAAATTTGCTCTATCTCTAATCAATGTTATTTTCAAATCTAAGTAGTCCCATCCCTCCCGCCCACACCTCCAATTTTTGCCAGAATGATCAAGATATGATAGGTGCCGTGATTATTTTTTTAATTCACTTGACTCTCAATCCAAAGGTGTAGGACTGGTAAGCTTTGCTAAGGGTTCTTAGCCCTGTTAAGGGGCCTTCTTAGTTCTCATTTTCAGTTCTTAAACCTTAGAACTATACATTGTATAATCCTGAAAAGTTATTTATGTACCTGAAACTTCACTTATATTTCCCTTCAGGCCTCTGAGCGTGAAATGATGTGGGTACTCCGTGCTGCTGTTATCGTTGTCGCAACCATTGCCACCGTCATGGCGCTGACTGTCGAGTCCATTTATGTCCTCTTCGTCCTCTGTGCCGATTTCGTCTACGTCCTGCTCTTTCCGCAATTCGTGTGCGTCATCCACATCACGAAGTCCAACACCTACGGCTCGGCCACCGCGTTCGCCCTCGGTCTTCTGCTGCGGCTGCTTGGCGGCGAACCCGCTCTCAACCTCCCCGCCGCCATCCACTACCCGTTCTACGACGAGGAGCTTGGTCAACTGTTCCCCCATCGCACCTTATCTTCCATTGTGTCCTTCGTTACTCTGGTTGCTGTCTCCTACGCCACGGACATCGTTTTCACAAGAGGTTATATACCTAGGAGGTTCGACGTCTTCAGATGCGTGGTCAACAAGGATCAGATGGCTTATGTTCGACCGGGTCAAGAGGTCAATAGTCATGAGGCCAATGGTCAAGAGATGCACAATTTCGACGCCATCGATGGCAAAAGTACTTGACAAGATTTAGAGGCAAACCCATCGTCTTTATCCAAGCCAATCATTAGCCCTTGCTTGAATGTAACGTTATTTAGTCAACTAACCACTATTTAGGTTGTTCGGTTGGTTATTGATTCTTTGAGGAGTTAGTCGCCCGTTTTTTGCTGCTGGATATTGGCTGAACTTTATATTTTACTTGTATACTCTCACGACTAGTCCTTTTGAGTTCTAATTTGCTCCCAATGAGTAGTCCAAGGTTAAATATAGATGTATAACACGTTCGGGAATGTTTTTGGATAGCACTAATGAATCACAACTGGCTACGAGGTACTCTGCCAAACTATTTATCACCAGATGTTATTATCACCAGATGAAGATGTTGCAGATGCACACGAAACGTCGTGAACTTTTAGACAAACGAATATCACTAGCGATATTATTTTCGATACTATTTCCGCAATGAGTAATATATTTAGCATTATGATTATATTTCTAAAGATTATTTTTATTCTAATTCTTCAAAATAAGTTTGAATTCCACACTTAAAAAAAATAATGAAAAGTAAACGGTGGAATTTGACTGATGAAATCCTGAAATCAAAAGTGTGATTAAAGCTAATCTTGAGCTCTGGTATGGGATTCGTATTTTGAGAGAAAATTACTCTGATTTATTCTGGATTGTTTATCCTGAAGTAGATCGGTTGTTTGAACCGGTGAAATAAAAGCATACGCACTTAAACTTACTGGGCATCAACTCCGATAAAACCACAACTACAATTAAGACTTGTGTTAAGCACATGGTGTTTCTTTATCTTCCTATGCTTATTACTCAGCCTCTATACACTTTCTACCAAAATTGTTTGGCACATGTCATTTATTTGTAATCTTGAACATTCAGTGTAAGTTTCGTTTCTATATTTACCAGAACTCGAATTTATCTGTAAAGGTAAAGACCGGTAGTGGTAAAAATTGCGGTTCGAGAGCTTTAGGTGCAAAATATCCATCCAATATTGTTTAAATACTGCCTTCAGAGGTTTAGATGGCAATACTTCAACCTAAATTCGCAAAAAAGCAGAAATATATGCCCAAATGTTCAATGTTGAAGTGCATTCGCAATATCTATCCAGGCCGGATCGATATGATAATATACCAAATATATCAATTACTAGGCGGTTTCCCGGCAAAATTTGTATCATCACGTATTAGTCAAAACATATTCTTTCACATGATTGGAAATAAGAGCTTCCATTTCATTTTTTGAGAGGGGGACGTTTCCAAACCTTTAATTTGTTAGCATTTCAAAACGAGACCTCGCTTGATGTTTTACCTTCCCCCGTGATAACATTATTTTTTCGCCATTATGAATGCCTCGTTTTATCCATTTGATGGACTGTATGATTGTATAACATTGATAAAAGCAAGTCAACTAAGAAGAACATCGCAAGCCTTTACATTATTTAGTTTTTAAGTTGTCCTAGAAGTAAAGAATCCATCAGCAAAATACTCATAATTCATCTCAAATAATCATTCATATATATCTGAGGTGGTATTCTGTAATCGATTATCTTTTATCTAGGCTATATAAAATGTAAGCAAAGCGATGTTAATTGTCATTACAAATCAAAATTAGGACAATCCATTTTTCTGCATAAAGCTGGCTGCGCTCTCGTAAAGTTAATAAAACAATATGCGCAAGGACCAATAGTAAGTGTTCGCTCCTAGCAATTAAGTGTCTTTTTTCCCTAACGATGATCATTATAAATCGTCTTCATAAATCGTATGTTATGGGTTTGTATAAAATATATTCAGAATGTAATATTGCATTGCTTGCGTGTTTCTTTCTTTACTTTAGTTGTGTTATAGATATGTTTATATTCTATGTAAACAATATGCCCATACAGGGACTGGTCAGGGATGGCTCACCTGATGTAAAACATTTCCACATTAAAAAAATATGATATATTTGATTTGATTTGATTTTGATTTTCTTTTCTTCTGTATTCATGTAAGTACACAGTTTTTCGATAACAATAATGATATAAGGTACAATATGTATTTTTCTGACAATGAATCATAAATAAGCAAATATATACAAAACATATTTTCAAAAAAAGGAATGATAAACTGTCACAAACACTAGTATATTTGTAAAGCGCTTAGAGACATTTGTATTAAGCGCTATATAAAAATTAAATATTATTATTATTAAACATTATTTGCGGAAGAAAGACTATCATTGTAAAGCAGATTGCTTGATAATACGACAGCCCCAGACAAAATTCATGAAATAGATTAACACATTTATAAAGCAGAACGGATAGGTAATTTAAAAATACAAATTTTTTATGATTGTGATATTAACAATGTAGATGAGGATGATGATGAGGATGAATACGATGAGGATGATGATGATGATTGTAAGTGTATTTGATTTAGTCGACCAAAAGGTTAGAGCGCCATCTTCGGCGACAGACTTTTATAGACAGAGTTTCAAAGTAAAACAAGGACGACCTGATGTCGTAGAGAAATCGATGATTATTTGCAACGTATTCTTAGCTGCAGACAAGTTAATTGACTAAAAGGAGGCAAGAAGGTCAGTACTTAAGCTTGCAGTGTTTAAGTTGTGGGAAATGTATGTATAATTATGATATTTATGCCATAACTTGAGACAGTTGCCCATGTATGAGAATTCATGTTGGTGATGTATAAGAATTTATGTTGATGAATCTGTGTATAAGCATTTAAGTTGTATTAATTTATAGAAGTGTGAAGACTATTTAGGAAACACAAAGAAATAGTAAGGTTAAGTAAATGGCAAAGTTTGGTATAATGCCTATGGGTCACGCCCAAATTTGTATCAAGGAACCTGTAATTACTACATGGATAAGGAACCTGTAATTATTATTGCATTTTAATTAATGCCCATTTGTTGTTGTTTGTTTTCTCACAGTTTTCACGGAGTGAAAAGAACAGAGTTAAAAGAAAGGAGTCAAAGAAATGAAGCTACGCTCCTACCAAAGAATAAAAGAACACTCCCGTAAAAACCTTATTAACTTGTCGTTATTGATTGGCTGCAGTTACAGTGAAAACTTCTGGCTCTAAGATTGGTTACTGTTCACTGTCGACAAGATGCCAGAGGAAGAAGAGGCTAAGCGAACGAGATCCGACCCGAAGCCAACCGAACTTGGACTCCAGCACCAAAACGACCAAAGTGAACTGGAGTTTCGTTATTCATTAAGAGGTTGGCGTCAAGCGGCCAATAAGTTGAGAGCTGCTTTAAGTGATGAAGAACTCGTATTGGTTATCAAGCAACAGAGAGATGAAGTCCAAGCTGCTATGGACAAGGCAACGGTAGTTCAGGATTCTCTCAGCAAGATTAAGGTGTCCTTAAAACTGCATGATGACATCTTCGACAAGATTGAAGAGGTGGAGGAGCAGCATGCAGAGCTGATGAAACAAACCCACGAAAGAGTGAAGGTTCTACAAGGAGGCTCTGTAACCCAATCGACGTCATCCAGACACTCCTCTAAACCTTCTCCAAAACGACAGAATGATTGTGAAGAGTGGGTCAACGCCGAACCAAAAGATGACCCACCTACGATGGAGAAGATTAACCCAAGAGCTCAGGACACTGAAACAGGAAACTCGTAAGCAGCGAGTGTAGTGGACCAGATGAGGATAAGTCATCTGCCCCCTCCAGAGCCCACTCAGTTCGATGGAAGTCCCCTCCAATATCCAACTTGGAAAAGAAGCTATGACCTCCTAATAGAAAGAAGAGAGATAAACGCAGCAGATAAGTTCTATTATCTTCTGAAGTACATAAAGGGCCAACCCTTGCAACTGGTACAAGGATACGCATTGCTAGGTGATACCAACTCTTATGCTGCTGCGAAGATGGCCCTAGAAAGGAGGTACGGAGATCCCTTTGTCCTGTCTAACGCCTACAGGGATAAATTGGACTTTTGGCCCAGAATCAGCAACAGAGATGGCCAAGGTCTTCGAATGCTGTCTGACTTCGTGAAACAGTGCTGTACAGCAATGACAACCATCGGAAATCTGGCTCAATTGAATGATGAGAGGGAAAATAGGAAGATCTTGGCTAAACTCCCAGACCACCTGATTGTGAGTTGGGGTAGGAAAGTTGCTCATTGGAAGAAAACTCATGGAAATTTCCCATCATTTCATGAGTTCAGTGACTTCATTGAGGAGGAGGCCAATATCGCATGCGACCCAATTACCTCTTTGTATAGTGTAAAGGAGCTGAAGGTAGACAAGCAGCGGACGATTCCGGGTGCAACATCCATGTATGCCTCGACAGATCAACACCCTCATCATCCAAGAAAGGGAAAGAAGCAGGAGTATGTATGTGTGCTCTGTAAGGAACACCACCAACTAGGAGTTTGTAAAATGTTCCTTTCAATGACTTTGAAGGAGCGAAAGACCTACGTACGAGACAATGGATTGTGTTATGGCTGTCTCATAAGAGGACACACATCAAGAGATTGCAAAAGGAGAGACACATGCAGTGTCTGCAAACGGCGACACCCCACTTCTCTGCATGAAGACTGGAATCGGAGTAAGCCACAAGAGAGAGTTGATGTGAGAATGGAGTTCCAATCGTCTGATCCTGAAAGTTCTAACGCAACAGAAGAACTCCGGTCAACGAGTTCTCACACAACAGTAAACCACATGACCTTGAAGAAACAGGCTGTAAAGTGTTCAGCAGTTGTTCCAGTCTGGATATCACAGAAGGGCAGATTTGATGAAAGGCTGATATATGCATTATTGGATACTCAGTCGGACACCACATTCTTGCTGGAATCTACCAAGGAAGCCATGAATCTACAAGGTTCAAAGGTGAATCTTCTTCTTTCTACTATGTCTAAGAAGGATGAGAGGATCCCTAGTGAGAAAATTCAAGGACTCACGGTTCGTGCTCACAACAGTATGAAGACGATTGATCTCCCTGCAGTCTATACACGAGACATCATGCCCGCAAATAGGGAGTATATTCCAGTGCCTGAAGTGGCTATGTCCTTTCCTCACCTGACTGAAATTGCAGAGGAATTGCTACCACTACAAGACTGTGAGGTAGGATTGCTGATCGGATATGATTGTGCACGTGCTCTAATTCCTCGCAGCATAATTCCTTCTCCTGATGATGATGATGGACCCTTTGGGATGAAGACAGATCTAGGTTGGTGTGTTGTGGGTATATCAAGTCAGAAGGAGTTTGCTGTCAGCCCTGACGACAGAATAGGGTTCAGTCATCGATTGATCACCTGTGAGATACTCCCTGAGCTGACTGAAAGCAAAACTTCAACCAAGGAAAAGGTGATGTTCTCACACAACGTCACCATCAAGGAAGAGATAAGTCCTTCATCGGTGCTGAGGATAATGGAAGCAGACTTCTCGGACTTAAGAGACAACAGCGAACCTTTCTCACATAATGATGTTAGATTCATGAACATCATGAAGAATAATGTTCGCTTAACAGAAGATGGACATTACGAAACTCCACTTCCCTTCAAAGAAAAGGAACCAGATCTGCCAAACAACAGGTATATGGCAGACAAGAGACTACAACATCTCAAACGAAAGTTTGAAAGAGATTCAAACTACCACCGTAGATACACAGAGAAGATGGAAGCACTCTTAGAGAAAGGGTACGCAGAGTTAGCACCAGAAATCAAGACAGCTGATAGTCCAGTCTGGTATATTCCCCACCACGGTGTTATACAGCCCAACAAACTTCGGGTCGTATACGACTGCAGTGCACAGTACAAGGGGAATCCCTTAACGATTATCTTCTCACTGAACCAGACCTGACAAATGCTCTCGTAGGCGTACTCTGCAGATTCAGGAGAGACGAGATTGCATTCAGTTGCGACATAAAGGAAATGTTTCACCAATTCAAGGTGAGAGAAGACCACCGTGACTACTTGAGATATTTGTGGTGGAAAGACGGAGATATTCTTCGAGAACCCATTGCGCTGCGTATGACTGTCCATTTGTTTGGCGCATCTTCCTCCCCAGGCTGCTCCAATTTTTGCTTGAAGCTGACAGCTACTGATCACGCAGCCGAATTTGGAAATGATGTGAAGGACTTCATCCATCGGGATTTCTATGTGGACGATGGATTGAAATCCGTTCCTTCTACAAAGGACGCTATCTACCTAGTTTCGAGAACAAGACAACTGTGTAAGAAAAGTGGACTGCATCTACACAAGTTCATATCTAACAGCAGAGAAGTAATGGAATCTGTTCCGGAAGCTGATAGAGCGAAGGGAGTCTCCAAGACGGATCTTATGGGAATTGATTCACCCATGGAAAAGGCTCTGGGAGTTCTATGGTGTGTTGAGTCCGACACACTTAAGTTCAGGCTCACTCTACATGACAAACCCCTGACGAGAAGAGGAGTCTTAGCCACAGTTATGTCAATCTACGATCCTTTGGGTCTGCTGGCGCCAGTTGTACTACGAGGAAAACAGATCTTGCAAGAACTATGCAGGAAAGCAGTAGACTGGGATGATCAACTGCCTGATGAACAGAGAAGCAGCTGGGAGAAATGGAGAGCTGATTTGCATAATCTGGACTCAATCTCCATACAAAGATGCTACAAGCCTGCACATTTCGGAGAAGTAAGGACAACGCAGCTTCATCATTTGTCAGACGCCAGTACTACTGGCTATGGCGAGTGCACATATATAAGGCTGACTAATGATGAAGGAAAGGTGCATTGTACACTCCTGATGGGGAAGGCCAGAGTTGTACCTCTCAAACCAATCACTGTACCACGTCTGGAGCTGACAGCTGCAGTTGTTTCAGTTAGAGTCAGTGCATTTCTTCAGAGAGAGTTTGTACCCTCAGACACTGAAGAGTTCTATTGGACGGATAGCAATGTAGTAATGGGCTACGTTAGTAACGACTCGAAGCGCTTTCATGTCTTTGTTGCCAACCGTGTGCATCAGATTAGACAACACTCTTCCCCCTCACAATGGAGACATGTGGGTACACAGGATAACCCAGCTGATATTGCTTCTCGAGGAGCTACAGTCAACCAACTCCTGTCTTCCTCTTGGTTTACTGGCCCAAAGTTCCTGTGGGAGAGCAACGCAGAGAAGTTCATTCAAGGTGATAAGTTTGACGTGAAGTTGGATGATCCAGAAGTAAAGAAAGCTCATGCAAACGTTGTACATGGTCACTCTAAACTTTGCACCTTTGAGATCGATCGTTTGGACAGATTTTCCTCTTGGCACAGAGCTAAAAGGGCAGTAGCAAACTGCATGAGACTGAAGGCGCATTTGAGAAGGCGATGTCGAGAGCGAGGTCTGAGCAAGTCATCCACCACTGGAAAGACTTCATTCCATGGTGAGCTACAGAAGCTTACTACAAAGGAACTCAACAAAGCACAATGTGAAATCCTGAAGGCCGTACACAGAGATGCATTCAGTAATGAACTGACAGCTATACAGAACCAGTCTGGTAAAGGTAGTGAGATGAATGCAAACAAGAGACACAGGCGTAAGCAGCAAGGGTATAGTCGCTTTCATCGTCTAGACCCTTTCATCGACGCTGATGGGATACTGAGAGTAGGTGGACGCCTAAGTTGTGCTGAAGGTTCCTATGAAAGTAAGCATCCAGCTATTTTACCTCAGGACCACCATATTACAGAGTTGATAATACGACATTGTCACATTCAGACAGCTCACCAGGGACGAGGTATGACCATCAACCAACTGAGGTCCAGCGGCTTCTGGGTCTTATCTGGGAGCTCAACAGTCTCTAGACTCATAAGGAAGTGTGTCACATGTCGTAGGCTACGTGGCGAATCTCAATGGCAGAAGATGTCAAACCTGCCTAAGGACAGAGTTGAGCCTACACCACCCTTCATATACAGCTGTATGGACGTGTTTGGTCCATGGGTAATCAAAGAAGGCCGAAAGGAACTGAAAAGGTACGGCCTCCTCTTCAGTTGTATGGCTTCTAGGGCTGTGCACATTGAGACACTAAATTCGATGACAACCGACTCTTTCATCAATGCTCTTCGACGATTCCTATCCATTAGAGGTCCTGTGCGCCATCTTCGTTCAGATAGAGGCACTAACTTCATCGGGGCTGAAGCTGAGCTAAGAGAAGGTAGTAATACACACCAGGACAAGATTCAGGAATTTCTTCTGAGGAAAGACTGTGATTATATTCACTTCAAATTCAATGTCCCTTCGGCTAGTCACATGGGAGGTGTATGGGAAAGACAAATACGCAGTATACGTCGTGTGCTAGAAACATTGTTATATGAAGCTGGACAGCAGCTTGATGATGAGTCCCTGCGCACCCTCATGAACGAAGCAGCTGCTATTGTGAATAGCAGACCCCTGACTGTCGACAATTTGAATGACCCTACACATCCTGAGCCCCTGACACCGAATCATCTTCTGACGATGAAAACCAACGTGCTGTTGCCGCCTCCAGGACACTTCCAACGAGAGGACTTGTACTCTAGGAAAAGATGGAGGAGAGTTCAGCATCTCGCTAACGAATTCTGGAAGCGTTGGAAGCGAGAGTTTCTCCAGAGTCTTCAATCACGTCAGAAATGGACTTGCCCACAGCGTGAAGCCCGTATAGGTGATGTCGTAATAATGAAAGACGACAATCCAAGAAACCAATGGACGCTAGCCAGAGTAGTTGATGTTTACCCATCCTCGGACAATCATGTGCGTAAGGTTAAATTGGTGATGGGTGACCCCAAGATAAACAGTCGCGGGAAGCGAATCTTCCAACAACGTTATTTCGAACGACCAATACATAAGCTCATTTTGTTAGTCGCGCATGAAGACCAGGGGAAATTCCTTGACAAGGAGCCACAAGGCTAGGGGTTGAACTTGGTTGACAAGGAGCCACAAGGCTAGGAGGTTGAACTTGATTGACAAGGAGCCACGAGGCTAGGGGGTTTAATTTAATTAACCTAAAGTAATAATTGTTATGTCCAAAACGCCATGTCTAGAGATTGAGCCTGGTATTGGATAACAAGGAGCCAAGGGGTCTGAATTAAGACTAATTTATGTTATCATTTGATATTGTTCATTGTGTCTGAAATTGAAACCAATTTGAATTTCGCAGACATTGTGTTTGATAAATGTGATTTCAACCAAAATTCTAAAGTCTAAAAGGGAGAATACCTTCAATTTTCTAAATGCCGCTTTGTTTTATGTATATGTATACTGGTTAAAGGGTTAAAATACGCACAAAACGGTCAAATGATTTTATGTTGACAGCTAGCTGTCTGGAATCTCCGCAAATTGCGAAAAATTGAACAGCGTCGTTTTTTTGTTTTTTTGTTTTTTTTTCCCCTCCTTTTATGCTTCCATTTAAAATTATTAAAAAACTAGAATTCGGCGTAAATATTCATAATTGAATGAAACACGCCCTTAAGACTAAAACAACAACAACAACAACAGGTTAAACATGCTTTATTTTCTGAAAAGGTCAACTTGGAATATAAAACTATTCCCTGGTTAGTAAAGGTATATCTGTGTCTGAGATGAAAACTACATCTAAGAGTCAAGTGAGACTATATTTAAGATTATTCATTTCAGTGTAGACTTACTAGGGTCTGAAGTCAGACTTGTAACCTTGTGACATTTCATTTGTTTGCAAATTGAATTGTAGACATAGAGTTGATGCTCATTAAATCATATCTATGTGTCTGATGCAAGACTAAGGAGTTAATGTTATTTAACAAAAATTATACATGCATAAAATAATTTTTAAGATTAAGGGCTGAGACTAATTTTAAACAAAATTTGAAGTCAAGTATGTATTACTATACATGGATGGTGTTTTGGTTGCAGAGTCAAATTTATGCATTAGTTTAGATTCTTGATCTCTGAATGTCTGTTATAGAAGGATTAGAATTGAAGATTATAAGTTGTAAAACTTATAGATTGAAGCTAGTACATAAAGCTAGTGAGTACAGCTAGATGCATTACATTTACTTCTAGATGTGCTTTGTATATTAATGTAAATGTTAGTTCTGTAGAACACGTAAGAATTATCGCAGGTATGTCAAATAGTTTATTATGGTAAATTAGTTGTACTAATTTAAAGGAGCCATGTAAGTGTATTTGATTTAGTCGACCAAAAGGTTAGAGCGCCATCTTCGGCGACAGACTTTTATAGACAGAGTTTCAAAGTAAAACAAGGACGACCTGATGTCGTAGAGAAATCGATGATTATTTGCAACGTATTCTTAGCTGCAGACAAGTTAATTGACTAAAAGGAGGCAAGAAGGTCAGTACTTAAGCTTGCAGTGTTTAAGTTGTGGGAAATGTATGTATAATTATGATATTTATGCCATAACTTGAGACAGTTGCCCATGTATGAGAATTCATGTTGGTGATGTATAAGAATTTATGTTGATGAATCTGTGTATAAGCATTTAAGTTGTATTAATTTATAGAAGTGTGAAGACTATTTAGGAAACACAAAGAAATAGTAAGGTTAAGTAAATGGCAAAGTTTGGTATAATGCCTATGGGTCACGCCCAAATTTGTATTAAGGAACCTGTAATTACTACATGGATAAGGAACCTGTAATTATTATTGCATTTTAATTAATGCCCATTTTTTGTTGTTTGTTTTCTCACAGTTTTCACGGAGTGAAAAGAACAGAGTTAAAAGAAAGGAGTCAAAGAAATGAAGCTACGCTCCTACCAAAGAATAAAAGAACACTCACGTAAAAACCTTGTTAACTTGTCGTTATTGATTGGCTGCAGTTACAATGATGATGATGATGATGATAATGATTCGAATGAAAATGGAGATGACATTATGACGTCAAGAGATATGTGACGCCAAACGTCAAATGGAGTTCCCTATTCTGCGCTGCCCCAGTTAATTACATTATTATGTACATTACTTTAATTTAAGGTTCAGCGTAGGCCTACCTTAATTAAAAAGCTAATTGCTCTTATGATTACTCCTCATTCTCATAATTTGCCGCTGTGCCATTTTTATTGTATTGTTTATATCATGTATACATCGCTCTGTTGTTTTATGTACATTTTTTTTGTTTGTTGTTAAAGAATTCAATACAAATTTAATTTAATTCATACTACATAAGCACAACTATTGCTAAATTCCTCTTTCCTGGACTTTAATCTTATCAATCAAATATTCCCTTGACAAAAGTTTTCCCATTTCAAAACATTGTGTCCCATTTCCCTTAGACTATCACTGATGGGTTTTTCTGAATTTTTCCCCTTTTTTTGTGTGTGCATCCAAAAAAGGTGATTTCTAAATTTACAAAAACGCAGATAATCGGAATAAACATATGAAAGAGGAGGCTTATTTATTGAATGACTTTTATAAATATATGATGTAAAAGATATTTTAACAATCCTTAATTGACTTCAACGTAATAGGCTCGTCGCCGATTATTCATTCAAAAGTGTCGTCACGATCCAAGATAGGAGATTTTTAAAATTATGATAATGAATGTTTACATAGCAAAACTGTGACTAGATGTCTGTTTACAATCTTAAGTGTTGGGTAAAGTTGTGCCTAATATTCCATAAGACGAAACAATATAATAATAATAAATATCTATAATGAAAATCATTATTGGTTCAAAGACAATCACCACCCCTCCGGCCGATTACCAACATGACAATTACCCCCCCCCCCCCCCCGACGACAAACACTCTGAGAACAATTACCCCCCCCCCCCCCTTTAAGCTATGGTTACAACTCAGAGCAATGACCGACCGATTAGTAGCCTGCTCGGTCGCAGCTGGAATTTAGGCATCGCCCAACGATTTTTTTTTTTTTTTGAGAAGTCGAGCAGGCTGTATAAAGCCCAATAGATGCATGATTTTAGGTGAAAATTGGGCGAAATCAGAGAGCTTCTCCGGGCGGCGTCCCGGCAGTGACCGATGACCGACCGACCGATGACCCACCGATACCCGAGCGGTCTTCCACCGGCCACCGGCTAATTTTAAAGAAATTGCCCGGCAGCCGGCTGGTGATCGGTGGGGCGCCAAAATACGCTCGGTGCCCGGTCAGAAATCGAAGCCTGGTCAGCTTGTCAGAAATCGAAGCCCGGTCAGCTTGTCAAAGGCTGCCGACCGATTTTGGACTTGCCGCCCAGTGACCGACTGATCTACCAGCGTCGACCGGGCGGCGACCTAGCGGCTTCGATTTCTGACCTAAGTCGCTCGTCGGCGAACGCTCGATTAGTTCGGTACGTACTTTGGGCGGGGAGTGAAAGTGAGCAGGCGCCGCCCGAATTTTAACTCCGCGCCAAAACTTCAGCAGCGACCGAGCGATGCCCTATAAACAAGCGGTGTCTGGGCGGCCGCCGCTCGGTGCCCGGGCAAAATTGGCTCAAAACTCGCCGCCCGGCCGCCGAGCAGGCTATTTTTAGGTGTTGGACCATAGCTAAACCCTCACACCACCTCACACCAACGCTATCATCGACCCTAACACTAACCCTAACACTAACCCTAACACCAACCCTAACACCAACCCTAACACCAACCCTAACACTAAACCTAACAATATCCATAAAAACAACCCTGACACTAACCCTAACACTAACCCTGGCCTTAGAAATAATCTCAAACTCAATTTCAACATTGGTTCTAACCCTATATCTCTGACAAAATACAGTCTGGAGTACGTACCGCAAGAGCAAAATATGTCGGATCACCTAACATTTTATCAGCTTGTAAACTCTTCTGCTATTTCGTACATGTTTTATGTACAACACTTGGTCCATGTTCGTCATACTCCGTCTTGGTAATCCACATATGCTGGAAGATCGAAGTAGAGGCAAGCATTGACCCACCAATCCACACAAAATACTTCCTTTCTGGCCAAGCATTAACCTTGACCTTTGCCTTTTGAGGAAACATGGCGGACAGTTCTTTCTGGAGTCTTTCTTGGAATCCTGGAATCATCGTGGAGCCCCCGACGAGAAAGATATTGGAGTAGAGATTCAATCGGAGATCGATGTCGCATTTCATGATGGCGTCGTAGACGAGTTGGTGAACGCTGGCGTGATCGAGATCAGCCAGAGAGGGTTGGAATAGGATTTCGGGGACGCGGAAGATTTCGTTGCCAAGAGTGATATCGTGGAGATCCGGAAGTGTACAGGTTTTGGTCATTGCAGATGAGCCAAGCATCTCTTTCTCAAAGTCCTGAGCGACGTAGCAAAATTTTTCTTTGATCTCCCGAACAATTTCTCTCTCGGCTGTTACATGTAATGAACCCAAAAGAATAAAAACATACATGTATTACAAATTTGAAAAAAAGTTCAATGAAATGCCTCCTCTCTTTTCAATTTATGAATTGAAACGAAAACCGGCTAAACAACTTCTTATAATACATGTATCTTAAATAGTCTGATCAACTTGAAATAACACTGGTGGCTTCGGTAGCATCACCAAATCTGTCAAGAGTTTCGGACAATTCTCACAAAATGAAACATCAGCAACACTACTTACTGTTATAACAATGGCAAAGATGATAGGGACGACGATGATGATGATTACGACGATGGTGGCAATAATGATGCCAACAATGATGACATGGATGATCATAAGATAATAAGATTATTATGATGATATCATGACGATGAAAATAACGATGATGACGATGATGATGATGATAATGATGGGGATGACGATGATGGGGATGATGATGATGATAATGATGGGGATGACGATGATTATGATGATGATGATGATAATGATGGGGATGACGATGATTATGATGACGATGATACTGATGATGATAATGATGGGGATGACGATGATTATGATGACGATGATACTGATGATGATGGGGATGACGATGATTATGATGACGATGATACTGATGATGATAATGATGGGGATGACGATGATTATGATGACGATGATACTTATGATAATGATGGCGGTGATGACCAGGACAACGAACATAATGATTACTAAAAATGGCGATGATAAATCATAGAAGTAATATTTATGATGATAAAAGGGGGAGGAGGAGGAGGAGGAGGAGGAGGGGGAGGAGGAAGAATATTATCATTGGATATTGAACGAACAATGCGAGATACCCCTTACCAGTTGTAACAAACGAATACCCCCGATCATTCAGCATCTTCATCATGTGTTGGGTGAGGTCCCGGCCACCGAAGTTGACTTGGTGAACGGCCGGGGTGATGATGTATCCCTCGAATATCGGTACGACACTGATGACCCCATCGCCGATGTCCAGCATGACGGCCATAGTGCGCCCTGTCGCGCAGTGGGACAAGACGCCCTGTGTGCAGACATGGAAACCTTTGGCGCCAAATTTCTCGAACATAATCTGGTGATAAAGGATTTTAATGGAAAATGAAACACTTGTGGAAACAGCATTTTTTTAAAGAGATTTTAAATAAAAATCGGTTTGAGAGATGGTTATTGCAACGTTATGTGGTTTTTTTGGGGGGTGGACGTGTGTGCACGAATGTGAGTACTCAGTGTTGTCATTATGTAGACAGAGCGCGGATTTACGTTAATGGTAAACCTTACAATCGCAAAACTTTTAAGAAAAAGGTTTCATGAGATTTATAATGAGATTTATAATAAAAATGTAATTGTGTTAACGTCACTATATTTCTTATTATTACAACACTACGATGACTACATGGGGAACTGAGCTGACAAATGTGCTTTTGACCATACAGAACATAAGCACGATCACAAAGACCTTCGGAAAATCAATTTCAGTACCCTATTGTATATCCCATGAAATCACGTTCGGATTACGTAATACATCTTTGTAATGTCTGCATGTTTAAGACGATGATAAGAAAGGGCGTTTGAAACTGCATGAGGTAGATTTTTTAGTCTTTGTTATCGCGTTAACTCATTTTTTCCAACTTATTTTCAACAGAACAGTAATTTTGACAAGAAATCAGATATTCAATATTCAATAATATAATACATTTTATATGGTTTGAAATTATAAAATAGAAAGTATACATAAATATTCAGTATAAGAGTTTTTCTTAAAGTATTTTTAAGATAAACCTGTGGAAATGGAGGGATCCACTGAAAAGCAGAGCTTGTAAAATGTGGATCCTCAAAATAATGACAAACATAAATGTTGTTACATGTAAATATATTGACTTGAAGAAAGAAACAAATATACATAGGCCTATATACACTGTCGCTCATAAAGGTGGAATATTTTTTTAATCCCAATTTATGGAATTATTTTAAAAATAATTTAAAAATAATAGATCTAGATAATAGTATACATTCTCAGATTTTATTGAACAATAATTTGCCAATGTGTGCTTTGCGTGACTGCTAAAGTATATGTATGCTACTATGCTTATCAACTAGGGGACCTATGCCCTTAAGTCATAAATGACAGTAATGAGGATTAATGCCCCACAAAAGGGCACTAATATAGCACATCGACACGGTTTTGATCCTGGGGCCTCACAGTTACGAGGCCATTGCTTTGTCACTAAACCATGACTGTACGCAGTGGGGGCTAGGGTAGGGGGCAGTTTCCATAAATAAAATAAAAAACAGAAAATGCAATAAATTTTCAATAATTTATTGCATTTTACCCCCGGTTCCCAACATAAACAAATCTTCTGTATGCCCATGCCTTGAGCCATAATACATGGCCGTCCAGAGGATTTGTTTATGTTGGGGACCGGGGTAAAATGCAATAAATTATTGAGAATTTATTGCATTTTCTGTTTTTTGTTTAAATTTATGGAAACTGCCCTCTACTCTAGCCCCCGCTGCGTACAGTCATGGTTCAGTGACAAAACAATGGCCTCGTAACTGTGAGGCCACAGGATCAAAACCGTGTCGATGTGCTATATTAGTGCCCTTTTGTGGGGCTTTAATTTTCATTACTGTCCTTTATGACTTGAGGGCGTAAGTCCCCTAGTTAATAAGCATAGTAGCATACACATGCTTTAGCAGTCCCGCAAAACACACATTAGCAAATTATTATTCAAAAAAATCTGAGAATGTATACTATTATCTAGATCTATTATTTATAAATAATTTTTAAAATAATTCCATAAATTAGGGTAAAACTAAAATATTCCACCTTTATGAGCGACAGTGTATATATATATATATATATATATGTATATATATATATATATACAAAATTGGCAACGATTAATCTTACTTTTCACTCCGCCACAGTTTGAAATAAAATAAAAATGTTTATGAAATGAACCAATGTGAAACATTATAATATTTAACCGAAAAATTACTAATTTGTGTATGAAACTAGTGATTTTGCATTTTTAACCACGTTGCCAATTAATAGCCTTTAATGATTAGTTACAAATAAATCGCTCTTATTCGAGAACGGTACAGCGAACTGCACTTGAAATAGGTTCCATTTTTTGTGAGAATTTTTCTTTCTCTGCTCTTATTGTAATTCCAAGCAACCTGAATCTAAAGATAACTTTAACATACATCACTACTGCCATGGGTTAATTTCAGAGTGAGATAATCCACTCTCAACTTACCTGGGTAATCTTTTCTCGACTAGCTTTCGTGCTCTTCGGGACGTCGGTGAAAAAAAAATGGCACTTCTTCGGGGGTCGACACGGAGCTCGTTGTAGAAGGTGTGATGCCAGATCTTCTCCATATCCTCCCAGTTAGTGACGATTCCGTGTTCGATGGGGTATTTGAGGCTGAGAAAACCCCGCATGCTTTGGGCCTCGTCGCCGACAAAATGATCACGCGTATGAGGGATCACTTTCTAGAGAGAGAGAGAGAGAGAATCAGAAAAACACAATAACACGATCGCACAGACTTTCAAGAAAACAAATTAATGCTAATGTCATTACCCAGTAACATTTCCTATATAAATCATGTTCCGATAACGTAGGCCTTGCTTATAATTGCCGTGTTCGGACATTTCATTAGGTGACGAACAAGAATATATTTTGAATTTACTTCAGATTGATTTTTAAGTCTTTGTGATCGGGTTAGTCATTTTGTAAAACCCCGTCGTACACGAAGCGTCGTTTGGTTGACGTAGGACTGCGGCAATGAATGACACAGCCTTGATGCGCCATGAGAGACAAAAACAGGTATATTACAAATGTGCAAGAAGTGCTTTGACTTACTGATGTATGCGCTTATTAAATCGAAGGCTTGATTAGCGTAGTTAATGACGCAATCGAAATAACGTACGCCTCATGTGCAACATGAATAAGATATTTATGAATAAGTGACGTCATGGGGAGACAAAGGGAATACTTCCTCGATTTTATTTTCGAAAATGATAGCGAGGACTTTTTATTGGCGACATTCGATGTCATTGCGAAAGATAACGCCCAGTCAGGAATTATTGGCGAAATTTGTTTTAAAGATTTGGAAAAATGAACAAGACAACAAAAAAAATGAGGGCAGGGGCATTGCCAAGAGGAGTGTGTTAACCTTTAACAAAAACTACTAATATTGACTCATTTTCATGAGGGGTCGAGAATCATTTCTTTGTGGAGGGTTTGTTGGATAATTCACACCTGTTTTATTATAATTCCTTCATTCATGTAGTTATTTTCTTGAAGGGTCGAGCACCCGTTCCACTTACCAAATTTGTTCTCATTTACCTTATATTTTGGTCGGCCAATCATCGATTTGCAGATTTTCTTTCATGAGCTTCAAAAAATCAAATATGTCTAGAAACTTTCACTTTTTTTATTCCAATTTTGTTTCCTGCATGCAATATTTGTCTGAGCCCCTGTAGGCAAATTTAAACCACAATGAGTTTAAGACCACTAAATCTCTTGGGTGAATTCGTTGGAAAAGTCTCACAATTTTCTTTTTGAAGAGGGGGGGGGGGGGGACTGTGGTCGGACAACCGATGAAAATATTTGAAAAAATGTATATAAGTTAAAAGGTTTTAACTGCAATATGAAGGCTATTTACCTTGCAATAATTTCCTCATTCAATTCAAAAAGTCAAATATAATTTGTTTTTTTCTTGATCTGAAATTTGCGTGGGGGGCAGTCTGTTCCCTCGCCCCTTGAAAGAGACAAGTGGTTTACCTGATACTTTGGGCGTCCAATCATTGACGGAAACACACATCGTGGTGCATCGTCGCCTGCGAACCCTGCTTTGATCGACCCCGAGCCGTTGTCGATCACCACGGTGACAAGTTCCTCATCAGATTCGGACATCGTCATAAAATGATCACATTCTTCTCAGGAAACGAGCCTGCCAATTTAGAATGCAATCACATAATTCCGCAATTTAGACATTCATAGAAATCTCAGACTGATTTATAGTAACAAATTAAGCTAATTGACAGAAAACATCATTGTGCTTTAATATCTCCCGTATGTCATTCACATTTCATTTCATCAGGACACACACACAGACATATACACACACATACACCCTTCACCCTTCTACATGCACACACTTACATA
>JAVYIG010008903.1:60075-84361 GCA_035222895.1 Strongylocentrotus droebachiensis | reverse complement strand
ATCAACTTACATGTACCATAAACTTACTTACAATACACCAAATATCTATTGAAGAATTTGAAGTACCTGCGCAAAAAATATTATTTAGTATTGATCCTGAGATGATTTATGTAATAGCTGGTTTACTTGGATCTTAACTTGTATAATAAATATATATAATCCGCTAGCTCTCTAGTGATGCATAATTTCAAAAATGAGATTTTCTTCGCGTAGCTACTTAAACAAAACTATGTTAACAAGTTACTCTGAAGGCTAAACACGTAAACGTATCAAGTTCAACGACATACTTGCCTCAACACCTTCATAAAATTAACACAAGCTGGCATTGTGAAAACATAACATATGCACAACACAAGTAAACACGGTCAAAGTCACCTACTAAAGACCAAGGTGAAATATCTTGATTTCATATATTATGGTATCCAGATTTGCAGTTGAATGAAAGGAATATAACATTGGCAATGGTAATGGTACATAGAAAGAATGTGATAGCACCAACTACATACAAATGAAACTAAGGAGCAAAAAGGAAGTCACACACATAAAAAAAAAGGCAAGATGCTGTTGAATTGCATATATATACAAGTTAACACAATGTATCTTTGGCATATACATGTACATATCATAATGGCAGATGGGTAACTCTTAGGAAGACCATATAACTTAATACACACAGACTTAGCAAAACTGCCAAAGTCAATATTTTAACAAGAATGTTATTGTTAACAAGTCCTGCAGCCGTAAAAATAGAACTATATATCTGAAAAGACAGATTTGTAATAAATTATGACAAAGTAAAATGTTCACTGTTGGTCACTCATACTCATTATTCCTAAGTTTCATTTAAGGTGTTCACACTTGTACAAGCATTGCTTTTTAGTGGACCCCTCTGTTTCCAACATGTATTTCTTAAATTTGTTTTAAATGCTTATAATTGATTTGTAATGTTTTGTTGGAAACTGAATACATTTTAAATATCTTGAATAACATATTTCAGTTGAAATGAATGAGGAAAATAAGATATTGTTCTTTACTTCTTTTCTAAAGATTTAATGAGAGCTATCATCATTGATTGCATTTGTTGATTATGTTGCTGTTGTTGTTGTTGCTGGAGGGCTTGTTGCTGTTGATGCAGCATCTGATGTTGCATAAGCTCAAAGCGACGCTCTCGGATTGCTTCTTCAGCTCCCGGTCTCTCTTCTTCCTCTCGTCTACTCTCCATCTCTTCAGCTCGCTGTCTCTCCTGTTCCTCTGGTGCCGCATTCGCCTTGGTGTCTAAAATGCTACATGTATATTAAAAATAAGAGAAAAGGGGAGTGTCAATTTTAAACTGTGTAAGATATTCAAGAGCCTGCATGATGTGGTGCGGGTACTGCATTCACCTTGGTATCTCACATGAAATATAAAACATAAAAGAAAAAGGAGTTTTTAAAGTCAATCTACATGTTGTACATGAAGAACACTAACTGAATGTTGGTTTACATAATACTAAAAATATATTAACCCATTGCTTCCTGGAACATGGTGGTCCCTGTGTTAAGCCAATGGGAATAAGATAATTCAGTAGTCAAAGGGTTAAAGGGATAGTTGAGTTTGGTATAGAGGGCGCTACACAAAATAGTTTTTTTGTCAGATAATAAAAAAACTGAGTGTCAAATTCGAAAGAGCATACAATTTTAATGACAATAAGCTTTATTGTGGGGCCCCACAATTAGTTGATAATTTTGAACCAGCCAGTTTCTAAATAGTTGTTGTAAATCTCTTTTTCTTATCACTATTTCTACAAAACATCACATCCACAATATATGCACAAGTGTTTAGAGAGTGCCCTCTTGATTTTTAACGGCTTTTTAAAAACGATAATGGAATTTTTACTTAGTCATTTGTAATTTTGTTTTCCTTTCGACCATGTTGAGTTATAACTGTTAGTTTGTAATGTAATGGTGTAGGTTTTATGTGTGTTGAGAGGGGAGCAGAGGGGGTGTTAGGGAGTACACTTAGAATATGTTAAATTTGAAAAATCTTCTGAAAAATACCTCTTCCTCGTTTCTCCTAATGTTTCGCAGGCCCTCTTTCTCAGCTATTCACCTTCCGCCTTCTTTGTTTGTTCATCTCCTCTCTCCTTTGGTGCCAACTCAATGTCCTCCTCTTCCTGTAGCATCCGCTCTATCGCCTCTCTGATAGCTTTCTCCTCCTTGTCTCCTCTACTACGATGCCACTTGCAGCCTTCTCCAAATAGTTCTTTGCCTTCACTTAATCTTTAAGGATGTGGATTCGGTCTCTCACTGCTCAGGAGTCCACCTTCAACCCCTTCCTCTGCATGCCTTCCGCCACCTGTTGCCATGCTCTGGCTCAATCTCCAGTTCTGTATTTGTACTGGAAGGGGTTGGCCAGAACCACTTCCCCTATTAATATATTTATGCTGTTGTTGTCCCAGGACATTCTGCGGTACAAAAAATGAAAAATAAAACAATGATTTAGATAAAATGGAATTCTGAAATCATGTTAAATGGTACTATACATGTGTAGACCTATCTATATTGTAATAATGAAAAACATCATAATCATATCATGAATGCATTATATTTTTGGCGTTATAATTTTATGACAAAAAAGGTGGAAAACGATTGTACAAAGGATTTTGAGTCGCAAACACATACCTATTCATGCATGTTTGTTTCTCTTTGTATAGACTAACCCCTTTTCTGCTTAAATGCTTATGTATCATGTGCTATGTAAGAACATTATCATTATCATTGAATTTCAAATTATATTTAATTCTAGTAGGCCTATGGATCTATAGCTATAATTTAACATGATGCACGTAATGGAAAACATACCGATTCACAGATTTCGAAGGCTTTGCTGCTTTCACAGGCACGATAGGCACCACCTCGCCAACCTCCTGTAACAAAAAGATGAGAAAGTAATTTGTAACATTCTGACATTAAAATTTCCACAATTAGTTTAACGTCATAAGTTTGAATGCACTGGTGGGGCATAAGAAGATAATTTTGAGATGCTGCAGACATAATTGTGTGTGTGTGTGTTTTTTCTTACATTTTATTTAATTACAGTAGACTAAGGAAATCAGTCTGGTACAGAAGCAGGGGTGAAGTTTGTGGTACCCCTGCTCTACTAATTAGTAGTTACGATTCCTTTCAAGAATGAGAGTGAGATTGAGTGAGAGAGAGAGAGAGAGAGAGAGAGTGAGCTGTCTGACTCTGACTCCGAGTTGAGTTATTGTGTTGTGAATGTGAGGGTAAAACCCCTATAAACTAAAACTAAATCACCATTTTGCACGATCAGAGGCTATAGCCTAGATCTATAGTCTATCTATAGATCTAGACTAGAGTCTACTACTAGTCTAGGTCTACTAGTACTACTAGAGGTCTACTACTAGCCTAGATCTAGTAGGCTATTAGCCATCAAGTACTAGTAGTCTACTGTACTCTGTAGGTCTATAGAGTCTAGGCCCTAGAAGTAGGTGAACACTCGATCACTCACACTGACCCTGTCAAATTCAAAATTGCCCTATCGTCCCCCCCATCTACAAATTAAAACACCTTACCCGCACCTCCAGTTAAAACTCAGACGAGTATTTTGGAGGACCAACCAACCAAGAACCAAGAACTCAGACAGAGTCTGAGTCAGAGACGATAAACTGGCAATACACAACAACATTGCAATGCAATGCAATGCTGGCCCTGCGCATGCAATACAGTACCGTACAGACGGGACTATACCGCACGACTAGTGTACTACTCAGTAGCACAACTTGTCTCGAACAAGCCACAAAACGGCTTTTATCATCTTTCAACAATTCATCGTCCAATTTTAAAACAATTCATGTTATATCCATAGTATAGTTAAGAAACAATAATCGATAAAAGAAACTCACCGAAGAGCCATTCGCGTTGAAATTCATTTTCTAGTCTCTGGTTTGATGTCGATCGCGTCTGGATCTATACACTTTTATCAGAAGAATAAAGTCCCCGGGCCAGCTATACGAGCTCTCTGATTGGCTGCTGATTCACTTGGGTTGTCAATTGAGAACGAACATAGATTTGGCCAAAACCCGTTCTAGATTTTAGGGCCTCAGCGGTCATCCAACTGTTACTATAGTAACTTCTCGATTTTGCACACGAACCGCAGATTCTAATTCCCCAATGAGTTTGCGAAAATTGCCTATTGAGGATGTCATTGGGGTTGAAATTCAACAACCCATCAATTATGATCCAAGCAATATATAATTAACAACCAATCAATGATCAAATCAATCTATGAATCAACAACCAATCAAATTCTACAAATTAACAACCAACCAATCTTCAAATCAACAACTAATCGATCATCCACTCAATCCACAAATTAACAACCAATCAGTGTACAAATCAACAACCAATCAATAAACAAACCAGTCTACATTTATCAACAACCAATCAATAAACAAACCAGTCTACATTTATCAACAACCAATCAATAAACAAACCAGTCTACATTTATCAACAACCAATCAATAAACAAACCAGTCTACATTTATCAACAACCAATCAATAAACAAACCAGTCTACATTTATCAACAACCAATCAATAAACACACCAGTCTACATTTATCAACAACCAATCAATAAACAAACCAGTCTACATTTATCAACAACCAATCAATAAACAAACCAGTCTACATTTATCAACAACCAATCAATAAATAAACCAGTCTACATTTATCAACAACCAATCAATAAACAAACCAGTCTACATTTATCAACAACCAATCAATAAACACACCAGTCTACATTTATCAACAACCAATCAATAAACAAACCAGTCTACATTTATCAACAACCAATCAATAAATAAACCAGTCTACATTTATCAACAACCAATCAATAAATAAACCAGTCTACATTTATCAACAACCAATCAATAAACAAACCAGTCTACATTTATCAACAACCAATCAATAAAACAAACCAGTCTACATTTATCAACAACCAATCAATAGGTCATCAAGACAATCTTATAATTAATCTATTTAGCAATTAAACACTTCATTGACCTCATGAACATTTTTATCAAGAAAAAACTCAGAACTTTCTTTCAAAATTCAGTCAGGAGCAATAAAACTTAATTAATCATTTTGCTGTTTTTTATTTTAAAAAAAACATCAATGAACACACATTTCATTTGAAAGACACTTAAAATTGCTTACAAAGGCATTTGGACGGATATCAATTTACTTTCCTCTCAATAAGATCTATGAGTATACAGTGTGTAAAAAAAAAAAAAAAAGTATACCCAACTTTAGTAGCTTATAATTACAAAAAAAAAAAAAAAAATCATAATTAGTGCTATATTGAAACTTATTTCATGGTTAAGAGTAAATTGTTTTCTGTCTAATAATACCCTATTTATAATTTTTCTTCTACGGATGACTGAGCACCTGGGTTTTTAAAAAGTGTCTTCAAAATCTCCTTATACCAAGTTTGGGCTGATCCATTGAATGTGGGTCAGGCTATATGCATGCGGTACATGGTCTGACATAAATTCTGCTTAGTGGTTCATGCTTCAGTGCTTCATTGTTTAAAGTGATCCGATGTATCTTAGCTTTCACAGAAACTTGATTCAATCCACAGGAAAATCTTAAATTAGTAAAAAAAACATCCTGCTAATTCATAATTCATGATATCTAAAACCTCACTTCTCACTAGCCCATTGCACCATGCTAAAGGTGTGTAAGATGCATAAGGTATTTGTCTTGAACAGCACATGAAAACTGGAGGTTTACTGACCTCAAAGATTCAGTAAATGCAACAAAGAAAGTCATAATGATAACTACCAAAGATCTTGAGAGTAAACGTTGTCCACTTTTTAATGACTCGATGACCAGGTTTCCCTTAAACAAGGAATGCAAGAGAAGCCAAGATTGTGTCATCAAAACAAAGGATATATTCTCCATTGTGCTTGTAAATGAGCCCTTTCTTGAGTCTGAGTTGCATTTATTACCTTTTCTATTTCAATGCACAAAACCAATCGAATATGTCGGACTGAAATAACAGTGCAGAACGGCTTTTGACCAAACTTGGTACGAGAGGATTTCAACAACACCTTTCGAAAAGTCATTGATGGCAGGCGAATTATGAATAAGATATCATTAGACAGAATATTAGTTACTCTTTAAAATAATATTAGTTACTCTTTAAAATAAAATATAATTCAAGTTCGCACAGGTTATAACTTTAAAATAATCTACCAAAGGTGTGTATACTTTATAGATATGCACTGTGTATCTTGTAACCAACATATTATTATAGCAATGACTATATTTACTTCACAGAAGTCTTTTCCTGCCCAATAAAATAACAAAGTTGATTGAGTAGTGTATGTCAACCCTATGGCTTTTGAATACATTCTTTGAGAGTATGATTCATGTTCTGGCAACAATTGGTCTGCTGTAAAATGACTTACACCAACCTAGCCCTATAGAGTACCGAAGCTGTGACATATACAAATCTATTTTGAGAATTTCTCAATTTTTTCTTCATTTTCCGAAAGAGCATCAAAAATAATGTCCAAAAGTCAAAAACCAATTGAATATGTTAAGTATTGGCTGAGATATGACCATCTGAATGAGCCAGAGCAATATAACACTGAGTTCCTATCTCTCTCTCTCTCTCTAAGTGCCATATTGTTTGACTTTGGCGATCATGCTGTTCCACAACCCTCGGCTCCTAGCCTTCTGTAGTAGTACCACTCCCAGTTCTTTCACTCCTCTCTCTTCCAACAATTTCTGCAAACTGGCCACCCATAGTGTCCTCCTTCTTCCCACAATTTTCCCTGTCAAAGCAAGATTCTCTAGGCCTTCTTTACGTGTAATGTGACCCATGAACTTCAACTGCCTAATCAACATCTCACGTATCATTTTCCTTTGCACTCCAACTCATGTAAGAACTGCCTCATTACTAACTTTGTCAGTCCAGGGGATTTTCATCATTCTTCTTAAAAACCACATTTTGCAAGTTTCCAAACGCTTTTTAGTATCAGAGGCTAAAGTCCATGTTTCACTACCATACATAAGTACTGGGTAGATGTAACAATTCAATACTCTTATTCTGGTCCTCATACACATTGTTCGATTTGTCAGAATTTTGCCTAACTTTGAAAATGCAGATTTAGCGAGAGCTATCCTTCTCATAGGAGATGTATTTATTCAGGTGGTCATATCTCAGCCACTACTTAACATATTCAATTGGTTTTCGACATTCAGATATTATTTTTGATGCTCTTTCGGAAAGTGAAGAAAAAAATTGAGAAATTCCAAAAATAGATTTTGATGATGTTATACCATTGGCAGTGAAGGGATCACAGTCATAGGGCCACAACTGAACAAGATGGATTAAGGTACCGTTAGATAATCATGTGCACGTCTTAATTGCTACAAACTTTTGACATAATGTGCATTAAAACAATTATCATTGATTACGTGGACATGGTAACTAATCATTTGTTCTCATATCAGTTAGTATTACTACCAAGCAAGCACAGATCTCCTTGGTATGATCCAGATGAGGTTGGTTATTAGTTATCGGTGGTTATTTTATCTGACTGCTAAGTAAGCAACCAGAGGGTCGATGGCCTTAGGTCCTCTCTGAGGGACCTGGTAATGAGGATTAATGACTTACCAAAGGGCACTAGCGCATTGCCTTGGTTTTGAACCCGGGTCACCGGATTACGAGACCACTGCTCTACCGACCGAGCTATCGCGTCTGTAGCTTTGAAAGGGGGGGGGGGGGGGTTCGGTGACCCCTAGCCCTATGGGTATTGTGTTATATCTTGCATTACTTTCTCCTTTGTCACTATTCCAGGGGTAGTAAGAAGTGCTTGTGGTTTATTTATTTTGTATTTCTTTCTTTTTTTGGTTTTAATTATTAAAGCTCTTATTTGGTACTAGATGAGCATACTAACTCCACAGAAGAACTCTTTACAGCATTTGTCACTCTGAAACAGAGAACGTAATGCAAGAAAACAGAAACCCTTGAGACCATGAACCCTCGTTTTATTACAAAGTGAGATGCTGCCGCAATAATACCACGGATCTCTTTACCAGCAAATGGCTGACACTACTTGTAATTTGCATAGTAATAAAGGTGCACGGTCCGTATCCCGCGGATAAAGAACAGAATTTCCTTTACTTGTTTCATTATTGACAATGGCAGCATTGCTCTAGCTTCCACATACTTTGATACCATTTTCTTTTCTGTTATTGTCTCTACACAAATCAGAATATTGGATGGATGTTGTTGCTTTTAATTATATGGATGAGGCGCGATGGCTCAGTAGTAGAGCTGTGGTCTCGTAACTGGGAGGTCCCGGGCTCATAACCAAGTCGATATGCTAGTGCTATGAGAGACACCATACCACAATATCCTTGTTTAGTTGCTGAAAAGGCTTTTGACGAGTACCAGCATAGACGTAGACGTGCCTTTTGTTCAGACATTAGTCCTCATTACCAAGTCCCTTCGGAGAGAGGACTTAAAGCCGTCAGTTGCTTACTTACAAGCATACACATGTTTTCTTTAATAGCAGTCAGGTAAATCAAACATACATGTTTCAGCCCTGCCTTCGCCTGCCTGTTCCATTTCCAGTACAATAGCTATTGGAGATTGTGCTGATGATATGGCTACAGCTGTACCAGCCTCTCGAGCTAGGCCTGCGCTTTCCCATATCAATACTACTGCCTTGACAGATGGTGCCAATGTGGTCAAAGACATGCCAGCCACATACCCACTTCATCTCCAACAAAAGAGGACAGTCCTGATAGGAAAATAATATTTTTCAATTTAACAGTCATCACTAGATTATTTGATATATTTCTGCATGATTTTTAATGATGCATTCTTTAAGGCTAGTATATTAAACAGGTTTCTTGTGTTGTTTAATTAGACCACTATTATACTTTTCAGATGATCCAAAATCAATTACTTCATTCAATTCATCATTTCAACTTTTTTTCAAAAGTAGGAAAAAACTGGGGAGAGGCCAGTTTACAAACATAAATGTACAAACTTAAAAACATAAGTGCAACTCCAGCTTTAACATTGTCTCTGTGAGGTAATAATACCCACAGCAAATGCTACACAAAGAAATGTTGAATCACCTTAAAGTCATCGCAATGCTAGGCAGCATCCATTATGCTGATGAACACACAAATTATTTTGAACTCACCCATCATCAAGTTTAAGCAGTGTCATGTCTGGCTTTGTGTAGGTAATGAAACAAATAGGATCGATGTTTTCTTGTAAAACTTGGCCTTGGCTTCAGACTCTGAGATCAATTCTGGAAAGGGGAGGTAGAAATCATACCTGTCCTCGACAAACAGGTTGACTTCATCCTACAAACAAAGAGAGCCAAAAAGATATCATTAATAAAAATGAAGGAATCACCACTGAAGGATGAAGGAAGGAATCACCACTGAAGGATGAAGGAAGGAATCACCACTGAAGGATGAAGGAAGGAATCACCACTGAAGTTGCACACTTGGGCAATTGAATTCAACTTATTATAATTATCTGGCGACCAGATTTTAGTATTGATGGCAAAGATTAATGATAAATATAAATACTTTGCATTTGTGCAAGTTTGTTTTATCTTACTTATTCTTATTCTTTGTTCTTTTTGCCTTCACATATAACTTTATTCCCCCCTTTTATGTCCAGCTCTCTCTCTCTCTCTCTCTCCCAACTCTAACTTTGTGTTTTGAGTGTTTATCTCTCTCTCTCTCTCTCTTAAAATTGTCCTGTTGTAAAATCAAAACAGATTACTTTAATTTCTACGGACAAAATAAATAAATGTCCTAATATCACACAAAATGAAAATCATCCATTTTGATTTTGCAACATGTACAATATACAATTAACAAAGAAGAAACAAAAACTGTAATTCAAAATATATATATATATATATATATATACCGGTAATGACATAATATTTACTACAATACTACATATGTTGAAACAGATCAAGATGTTGTAGAAGTGAAATCCTGGTTGATAAATTGTTACCTCTGAGATGTCCAGCTCACACTCTGAAACCGATTGCACACCATGCAGCTCTAATCTCAGTTCTAATCTCCTGGGGCCTTTTTCATCACCATCCTGTACATCTAGACTGTACTGTGGCACTGGTAACTCCACCTTGGTGCTGGAGATCTCCTCAATGAGTCCACTCTTACCCTGGCTCCTGCCTCCTCCAGGATCCTTGCTGGATCCCACACCAAGATCTTGAAGTCTGTCCTCCAGCTCAGACTGGTCCAGGTCCTGGTTAGACAGTTCCTGGATCTTACCCAGGAGAGAGTCTGGGCTAAGCCCTGCAAGGTTCTCTTCAAGGATTTCTGCCTCCGTCTTTTCCCGCTTCCCAAAGAACCGCTTTGCCGATGCTAGAGATGCAATGTCTCCCTTGAACTTGAGACCCTGGCACTCTTTGTACGTCCTGGAGAGTTTCACTTTGTGTTGATTCTCTACATAGTCCATGCCAAGCTGGATCAGTAGGTCTTCATCTACACCACTTTTAAAACTCTCCTCTAAAACATAGGGATTGAAGGCTAGACGAGCAACACTGTATTCACCTGCAAGTAAAGTAAAGCAAGGAGGGATTTTAATGATGTGAAGGTTACAATGTAAAGGTTTAAAATTTGGGTATATATTCTTGGAACATACAGTATAACCAAAATAAAGTACCTCTCATTTAAGTTCTTTACCTATTTGAGGATCATATTTGTGCTTCCGTTACAACCACACCTTGTAGTATACAGTTGCCATGGCAACTCAATTATGAGGAGCAGGTCTACTGGCTTATAAAAATTCAACATTGATATGGGAAAGGACAAAGATAATGAACATGCAACTCTCATCTGTTGATCACTTTCATCATTTAACGTTTTGTTTTGTTAGCTAGGACCCTCTGCTATCAAAAGACGCATGGTTCCCATGAAGCTGGTACATTGTTTGGTGTGTTGGTGTGGCAATTACCATGGCAATGTTAACTACCATGGTAACACACCAACAAATACCCACACAATATTAGTACCTAGATGTTACAGTGTGGTAGATGCCAGGAAAACATCACTTACAGGGTTCAAAACAGCAAAAAAAAGATTGCCTCGCCGCTATGCGACGGGTCATACCCCCCCCCCCCCCCTTTAGCAAAAAGCGAGATCCGCCTCTGACTTGAAAAATATCATATGTTTGTACTTCAAAAATATGGAAACTAATAGTAAACACCTTGATATGTATTTCAAACTGCCTGCTTGATTGCAAGAAATTGACTGTTGCTATGGAAATGTAAAGGAACTAGATGGAACTTCAACTGCGCGCAGTCGAAATGATGCCTCCGTCATAGAGCAATTTTACAAACCAAAACAGAAGAAATTTTTCAAATTCAAGTTCAATTGTAATCCATTAATGGGTTCTCAGAATATCCTGATTACAAGCAATTTCTCATGTACATATATGACCCTTTGATCTTTGACCTCATGACCCTAAAATCTACTCAGTTCATTGGCTCTGCAAGATGTCCAGAGTTAAATAGTAATCAATCTGTCAGTTCTAATGAGAATGCGTTCACAAGCTATTTTTGCATACATAATGAGCCCATGACCTTTGACCTATGACCTCATGACCCAAGAATCGACTCAGTTCATTGGCTCTGCAAGATACATACATGATCTAAGTTTGGCAGGAATCCATCAATCTGTTCTAATGATAATGCGATCACAAGCTGTTTTTGCATACATAATGAGCCGCATGAACTTTGACCTTGACCTCATGACCCCAAAATCTAATCAGTTCATCGGCTCTGCAAGTAACATACATGACCTAAGTTTGGCAGGAATCCATCAATCGGTTCTTTAGATAACGCGATCACAAGCTATTTTTGCATACATAATGAGCCCTGTGACCTTTGACCTTTGACCTCGTGACCCCAAAATCTAATCAGTTCATCGGCTCTGTAAGATACATACATGACCAAAGTTTGGCAGGAATCCATCAATCGGTTCTTCAGATAACGCGATCACGAGCTGTTTTTGCATACATAATGAGCCCTGGGACCTTTGACCTTTGACCTCGTGACCCCAAAATCTAATCAGTTCACCGGCTCTGTAAGATACATACATGACCAAAGTTTGGCAGGAATCCATCAATCGGTTCTTCAGATAACGCGATCACGAGAACGGGACGTACGGACGTACGTACGTACGTACGTACGTACGTACGTACGGACGGACGGACAACCCGAAAACATAATGCCTCCGGCTACTTCGTAACGGAGGCATAAAAATGTTGACATTTATGAGAAAAACCCTGTAATAAATGCACAATATGAAACAACTGTCTGCACAGTAAAGAAGAATCTTTTGTTGCTGTTAGCTACGATCATCAGCTATCATAATCTGCCTGTTTGCCATTAAATTAGTTGTGGGTGTGACCACTAGGATCATGTCACTCCACAGACGAAGGCTCAAGTACATGGTTGACTGATTTACTTTTTCAGTCATATTGGTCACTGTGTATTGTCTGTGCTTCCATGCTCACATGTCCTTAGGCTTCAGTCTCCCTATGGCAATTATAATTAGCAGGTTTATTCAGAAAAACATGGATTATTTCAACATAAGCAATGCATTTGTGTTGAAGCAGTAAACTTAAAAAAACAAAACTACACAGAGTACCAATGAAACAAGGTCAACAATATATCTACAGCACAAACACAAAAATGGGCAAGTTTTAACCAAAAATATTTTGCAACATCTTACAAACCATTGTTAAGATTATTTTGCTGTCTGTATATCAATAAGATTTGTTCATCAAAGAGGTCTGTTGCTTTTGTGCCTGTTACATAATGTAAAGGCACAGAGTCTTCATCAAATTGATAAACTGTATCCTCAGACTGTTACCTGAAGCATCTTTGTCTTGTTCAAGAGGACCAGTAGCTACTGCTATAGGGTCTGAGTCAGTAGCAGGCTTGGGGATTTTCTTCCAGCTACACATGTTGATGTACAACACAGACTTTGTTGGTTTCTAAATAAAGGTAAGAACAGAGAGGAAAAAAGGAACCCAATAAAGTAGAAATATTCAACCACTGGCAGTTAAGAAATTTCAAAATGTTGCAAAATACACTCATTCTGTTTTTACACGTGTTTATAAATAGGGATGAATACATACAATTACTGATGTCTTGATGCAGGTGAAGGGCTTGGGTAGATCCATGTTTTGCTTGCCTTCCTCCATCGTTTTCTTGATGAATCTCTGATATGCTGCTGGATCTGAACTAGCCATTTCATCCAGCATAGCCCACACATGAGAGGCTTGCTTTGAAGTATCACTCCCCTGGCCTAGTCCCCCATCCATTCTAAACACACACTATGTGTAATGTGTTGTTGAGAACCTGCAAATTAAAGAGAAGGTTTATGGGGATGAATACGATGCCAAATTAAAGAGAAGGTTTATGGGGATGAATTTGATGCCAAACTTTCTCTGTAGTATGGGTTCTGCTTTGTTTGCCTTAATCAGGGTAAATAAATGAGCAGTTTTTAACAATTCCTATTTACAACATAATGTTCAGGAGACACATCTTCTCTCTCTCTCTATTTTAAGAACTTATCTCTCATACCAAAATGCAACCCCCCCCCCCCCCCCCGCCCCCCTTTTTATTCATCAACAGCCTATGTTACTATTACAGTACTTGCACGCCTGGTGCATTCAATTGTCAAGCCTTATTGGCTTATACGGATAAACCATTTTCCATTTGTACTATGGTTTATCATATTTTGAATGTCAATTTGTCAATTTATACATAATCTTGATATTGTTATCTGTTATGATATTCCTTGTTTTATCTTTACAAGTCATGATGATGGAAATAAATGTCAAGTCAACTTGTCAGTTTTAACTGTTGTGCTTTACACCCTTGATAAGAGTCATTGGCTAGTATTTAACTGTTGTGCTTTACACCCTTGATAAGAGTCATTGGCTAGTATTTAACTGTTGTGCTTTACACCCTTGATAAGAGTCATTGGCTAGTATTTAACTGTTGTGCTTTACACCCTTGATAAGAGTCATTGGCTAGTATTTAACTGTTGTGCTTTACACCCTTGATAAGAGTCATTGGCTAGTATTTAACTGTTGTGCTTTACACCCTTGATAAGAGTCAGTGGCTAGTATTTAACTGTTGTGCTTTACACCCTTGATAAGAGTCAGTGGCTAGTATTTAACTGTTGTGCTTTACACCCTTGATAAGAGTCATTGGCTAGTATTTAACTGTTGTGCTTTACACCCTTGATAAGAGTCATTGGCTAGTATTTAACTGTTGTGCTTTACACCCTTGATAAGAGTCATTGGCTAGTATTTAACTGTTGTGCTTTACACCCTTGATAAGAGTCATTGGCTAGTATTTAACTGTTGTGCTTTACACCCTTGATAAGAGTCATTGGCTAGTATTTGGAAAAAATCTCTTCCAAAGTGAGTTGACAATATTTGTCTGCACAAAACAAGGCTTGTCAAACAAAGTTTAGATGGTATATTGACTCCCTATCACCCATTGCATCATGGAATTGGGGAATCCCCTGCAACACTTGATTAGTGAACTTACACTTAATTATTTTGTGTAGGGCCCTCTATAATTCATGCTTGGGTGAGCACTGCTCACTTTTGTAAAGGGTATGAAAATTAGGTTGCACAGGAATTAGCCTTCCAATTTGTGAGAGGTAAATCCTTTGGAGCTTATGGAATTGAGGATGATATGACCAATTTATGATCAATTGTGATGAGTTTTGGTTTGCTGAGTGAAATTTGTGGTTTATGGGATTAACATTTTATGCATGAGTGAACAGGAATTGCATTTTTAATTGTAGCATTGTAACTTTCCCTGGTAGACTCATACTGCTTTCAAACTGGCTTCTATCGGAGTCACACCGATGACAATACCGATTGAATTTTCCTTATGTAAACAAAGGTGAAACTGCCGTTTTTCCTGCTGTCGCTTTCACACTGTCGGTGAAATTCAATTGCTGTGGCGACCACTTGCCGGAAGTGAAGAATTATTACGTAATTATTAAGCCCGCCCCCCATCTAGCTGGCATGCAGCATGTTCAACAAAAAGTCAACAAACACGTACACTGCGACATTAGACCATTTTAGTCAGTGTTTTAATCGCTGTTTTCTCCCAAACGCATTCACAGTGGCTGTTTCATCGGTGTCACACCGATATAATGAGAATTTCTCCTGCTCTAGAGCAGGATAATTTAATCGCCTATATCTCTTCTTTTCATTGGCTATTTAATCGGCTTTTTCTCCTCTGTAGCATTCATAGTGGCCGTTTCATTAAATCAGGTATAGGGCCCAGAAAGATGTCCAACTTAACTCGAAATTGGTCAGTGTGGTGCAATGAATTTAGTATATGTGTGAAGAGTATCACTTCCGTGTTCACTCCATCGCAGCGAATTTGCAAATGACGCACTCGCTGATGTGCAAGAGGTATTTATATACATGTACAATACCCTTGCCATGCGGAAGCGCTCTCCCAGTATTCGGTCAACGCATTGACATTCAGTGCTTTGTCGCGCAATTGTGTGAAATAGTGTGCAAATACAAGTCGCTCCTTGTCACATAGATACCACGAACAAACCATGTGACCGAATTCTATTCGGCGTGACCGAATTCTGGGCAGAAAACTGCTCCTCCTTCTTTCGGAAATATTTTGCCCTTCCTCATTCTAGATTTTAAGTGACTTTAAAATCCTGTTAGAGGACTAATTTTCTTTTCCTTTGATGGGTAGATTGCCAAATAAAGGAGGTAAGAATTCAAATTATTAGCGATTTCCCCTTAAGTAAGGTGTCTGATGTTGTGTGCTAAAATCCTTCCCATAGAGATTGCATGCATCCTACGTGCATTGCGCGATCATGCAAAATTGGTCAATGATTTTATGAACAAAGTGAAATTCAAACCTTTATTGCTCGTGATCCTGAAGGTGAAACTCAATAAATGAGGTGTCATATGAAAGAGCAGGTTTTTTTCCATATTCCCCAAATAGGCGCACCCCCAAAATTCTAAAAATATCTTGGTCAAAACAGCAATTGAAATGTTGTTTGCATCCTAGCTCCAAAATTTGCCACTTTCCTGAAGCGCGCCCCCCGGGCTTATGTCGGGCTAGATGTAAGGAAAATATCTATGTACTTATTTTTTCGCTAGCCCCAAGAGATCACTCGCAATAACAGTTTAAAAATACCCTTCCCCCTAATTGTTGGATCAGCTAATTAGGGAGGCTTGCGCTCCGCTCAGTCCAAACCATGGTTACATCGCGTAACATCTGCACATAAATATGCATTCGAACCACGTATGTATATTAGGCGAATGAAACCCGCTCTCATTCCCGGAAGTGAATGCATGTTATAGTCAATGGAGGTATCGCGTAGACAACGTGCTCATGTTGCACATTCAGCTTAGCAGCATGCGTATGCTGTGCAAAGGCATGCATATTGCGCGATGGAGCTGTTTGGCTAAATTTTAGTAAAACAACATAACTCTGCATTTACGTCTTTTTCGTCGAGTCTGACCAAAATGCTATGAATATTGCAGAGTTTTGGAGGGGCTGCATCTTTTGATAGAAACATTGGTGAGTCTTGAAATTTGAAATGTATTATTCTGTTTACATTTTTTAAATCACATATTTTTAAAAAATGGTGAAAAACGATCCCAAATTGAAAATTGAAAAATCGTCCAGACACCCTAGATCTAGGCCTAGAGTCTAGTCTTAAAGGTACTATGTCCCATTTGCAGGCCAAAAAAATGAAAAAGTTAAATTCCAACTGCATTTGAAAGATAATACTAATTTAGAACTTCCCTAAAAAAAGGTGGGGCTTAAAAATGTCTTCAAGTAGGAAAATAACGACTATTAGTTGTCAAATCGACTTTAGGGCTATAGAGCCCAAAAGTAATAGTCTTGATTTTCAGACAATTGTACCGAATGGTCATACGTTTTATGCTGTGCAAAGATTCAATCAGTTTAATCTTGGCCATCACAAAAATTGGGTTATGGATGTAGACAAATGCTCATGTACCCTTTACAACTCTTTTCATGTATGTTATTACCAAAAAAGAAAAAAAGCCAGTCAGTCACTCAATATGTCTGACAGTGAAGTCTAGCAAGTAAACAGGTTTCCTTCCATAATTTGAATATGAGGATACTGCTAACGTTTAAATTTCACAGATAGGACATACATGTCTTATTCATAATTCCTGCAAAGTTCTTCAGAATTTGAGGTTGGCTGCAAAAGGGACATAGTACCTTTAAGTGACCGAATACCGGGCGCGCTACCCTATGGGATGATGAATGTGAAATGTCATGCAAAAATGACAGCCCCATTAGCGGTTTTCGCCTATTTACCTACATTTTTTGGTGATTTTTTTTGTAATGAAAAAGATTCATTCGGTCACATTTGAGATCACAACTTTTGTTTTAAAAACAAAGGAAAATAAAGCAATTACGGTAGACTAAATGATTTTTCGGGCGTTCAAAATTGGCATAACTTTGGTAGGGAGGCCAATACCCGGGTGTAAGGCGTCCACTTCAGAAAATTAGCAGAAAGAAAAAAATAAAATAAAAATAAAAATTGATGAAAAAAAAAAAAAAAAAAATACAATTACACATTCCACAACATACCTATAATCACGGATCTGTAACGGTCTTTCACCATTTGTTGACGATCTTGCAGATTTTGACGTATTTGAATTCAATAATTGTGGTAGCAGAAGAACATGACCTGCACACAGGACCGACTAAGAAAATCCTAGAGGGCGCATAGGTTTGCTCACTAAAATCCTTCTCATTGGCAGAAGGTAGACCCTAAAAATATGGGATCCACTTTAAGTCAAAGAACTTTTGACAGAGATTAACATTTCAGATGTTCACAAATGCCACTTCTATCAACTTGAAAATATAAACAAAAAAGATTATATCTTTTTAATTACAGATTTTTACAAACTGAACATTTGAAGGTAGATAGAGTACGATGTTTCTGTCAATCTTGCGTTGGTTTCAGCCCCATACCCAGATAGCAAAGTATCTGGGGCCCATATGGGAATCATGTGGGCCTACTGGGGCCCATATGTACCATGTAAAACCCATATGTGGCCCATATGGTTTGTCCCACCTAGAACCCAGATAATAAAAACCATATGATGGGCCCCATGTGGTATCTATATGGGCGATGTGGTCTTATTTGAGGGTCGACTGAGCCCAGATAGAAACATATAAAACCCATATGGGGCCCATATGGGTTTTCCCACCTAGAACCCACATAATAAAACCATATGGGCCCCATGTGGTATCTATATGGGCGAAGTGGCATAATTATGGATCGACTGAGCCCAGATAGAAACATATAAAACCCATATGGGGCCCATATGGGTTTTCCCACCTAGAACCCACATAATAAAACCATATGGGCCCCATGTGGTATCTATATGGGCAAAGTGGCATAATTATGGATCGACTGAGCCCAGATAGAAACATATAAAACCCATATGTGGCCCATATGGTTTGTCCCACCTAGAACCCAGATAATAAAAACCATATGGGCCCCATGTGGTATCTATATGGGCGATGTGGTCTTATTTGAGGGTCGACTGAGCCCAGATAGAAACATATAAAACCCATATGGGGCCCATATGGGTTTTCCCACCTAGAACCCACATAATAAAACCATATGGGCCCCATGTGGTATCTATATGGGCGAAGTGGCATAATTATGGATCGACTGAGCCCAGATAGAAACATATAAAACCCATATGGGGCCCGTATGGGTTTTCCCACCTAGAACCCACATAATAAAACCATATGGGCCCCATGTGGTATCTATATGGGCGAAGTGGCATAATTTTTTTATGGATCGACTGAGCCCAGATAGAAACATATAAAACCCATATGGGGCCCATATGGGTTTTCCCACCTAGAACCCACATAATAAAACCATATGGGCCCCATGTGGTATCTATATGGGCGAAGTGGCATAATTATGGATCGACTGAGCCCAGATAGAAACATATAAAACCCATATGGGGCCCATATGGGTTTTCCCACCTAGAACCCACATAATAAAACCATATGGGCCCCATGTGGTATCTATATGGGCGAAGTGGCATAATTATGGATCGACTGAGCCCAGATAGAAACATATAAAACCCATATGGGGCCCAGATGGGCCTTCCCACCTAGAACCCACATAATAAAACCATATGGGCCCCATGTGGTATCTATATGGGCGAAGTGGCATAATTATGGATCGACTGAGCCCAGATAGAAACATATAAAACCCATATGGGGCCCAGATGGGCCTTCCCACCCAGAACCCACGCATATGGGCCCCATGTCGGCCCCATGTGGGTTTTTGGTGGTGAAAATCCCTAATTTGCATAATGAATATGGGGTGCGTGTACATCTATGTTTTTTTTACAATTTATCTGAATTTACAGGATATTTCCTAATTACTGATGATTTAGTTATATGCAATTCATTTCGAAAATACTACAAAATGTAAATTGCTAATTATTAGGACATTTCACTACTTTGTATAAATTACATTTAATTAAACATGGATTAAGAAAAACACTAACTGTGAACTAAAACAGATTCAATAAAATACAAGTATATGGAAATGTCTCATCTCAACAAATTAACCAAGTCTTCTTAATACCAATGCCTTTACATTGGAAATTTTAGACGATGTGTTGTTGCCATTGGCAAAATTAATTAGTACAAGTGTTACATAACGTACTAAATATATCTGCTAATTGGGGCTTCCAACTGTTTGAAAGTTGTGCCAAATGGTACGACTGGTCCAGTTAAACCCAACTGGTAACCCTGGAAATTAAAATGGGATAAATGAATTCAACTGGGTAAAAATAGAATCCATTTAAACAAGATGAAGCCCATTTAGAACTACATTGGCCCATATGGGACCATATCAAACCCACTTGGCCCATATGGATCCCATATAAAAACGCGCTTATAGCCCAAATGGGCCCCATATGGTTTACATGGGTACGATGTGGGCCTGCCCATATTTACCCGACGCGAAACCCTGGCCCATATGGGCCCCAGACGGGGTGTACGGTGCAAAAAACACATGGGTCCCAGATGGGCCAAGTGGGGCCATACATAGCCTACATGGGCAACCCATATGGGGCCCATATGGGAGCAATGTGGGCCTGCCCATATTCAACCCACACTAAACCCACTTGGCCCAAATGGGCCCCACATAGGGTGTACATATGGGTCCCGGATTGGCCAAGTGGGGCCCATATGGGCCCATACATAGCCCAAATGGGCCACATATGGTTTACATGGGTACGATGTGGGCCTGCCCATATTTACCCCACGTGTAACCCTGGCCCATATGGGCCCCAGACGGGGTGTACGGTGCAAAAAACACAAGGGGCCCATATGGGCCCATACATAGCCCACATGGGCAACCCATATGGGGCCCACATTTTAGCCCAGATAAGCCCACAAGTAACCCATATGGGCCCCATATATTTTGCTATCTGGGTAGCTACATCCATCTCAAAATGAGAAGGAAAACTGTGAACAGGGACGTCATTGTTCGAGCCCAAAATAGAAGGGATTGCAACACAATATATGAATATGTATGAGCTTCGGTCAGATCACGCGCCAAACAAATGCAGCATAGTCTCCTACACAGTACCTTATTCTCACAGCACTAAACACGAGTGTCAAGCTCGTGCAGTAAATCATGCATAAGAAATGTTTAAAAAAGTCTATGTGAGCAGTCTATACTCCAATTGAGAAGTGGGATGAAAGGTCATGATTTCAACGTGTAGTGGATGATACATACTACATATTATAGTATTAATGACTGCTTTGAGAGAAATAGTTGTTTTTATACGCTCAAGGGAAGGTTAGAATTGTGCTATTTCCCGAGGCGTGCCGAGGGGAATAGCCCAATTGTAACCTTCCCGAGAGCGTATAAAAACAACTATTTCTCGAATATTAAAGCAGTCATTAATACTTTTATATGCCGAAAAAAAATAGACTAAAAAATAAAAAATAGTTTTTTTTTTGGTTTTGGTCGAAGATGGGATTCGAACTCTTGCGTACATTAGGTGATGTATCTACAAAAAACGCCGTAGACCACTCAGCCATCGCGCACTGTCACCATGTTTGGTAGTTTTCTCCAATATATACATTAAAATGAATTGAAAACGGATTCGCGTGATGGATGCTTCGCAAAAGCTCCATTAAACGGACCCTTCTTTTACTTTTGCAATGCATATTGGCACGAACTTAGATCAAGATCTATCGGCAGATGTTGTTTTTTTGTTTTTGGAAGTTTATTTTCGTCTTCATGTCAACAATGCAAGATAAAATTGTCGGTAAGATCGATCGAGATTCAATTGTATTGAAATTACCGACCAATTATTCGCACACGTACGGTATCCTCAATCGCTCAGACCATTTTTTAACATGTAAACCTATGGGGTAACCATGGAGACTGACCTATTTTCCCAATAACCATGGTTATTGGGATTTTAGAACTGTTTTAACCATGGTTACTGGGAATTTTAGGGAACAGTTAAAGTTTATGAATGCAATTTCGACCAATCAGATTGCTGGATTACTTAAGTGAGGTATATAATTAGTATTACGTATAGCTAGAGAGAGAGAGAGAGAGAGAGATCCAAGTACAGTACGCATGCGATATCAATATTCATGCATATCAGTATCATTCCGGATTAAAGTGTCGATCGCGCTGTGCACGAGCTGGATTTTGGAGGTCGTTCTAGTTGATTGTACAGTACAGTAGACTGAAATCATAATACTCATGAGGAAATCAAGTCATTGGAATAACAATCTAAGGTAAATATTAATGAATTAGATCTAGTTCTTTCCTTCCAATGTTAATACTCGTACAAAGAGTCGTACTCATAGATCTAGTAGTCATACGTACATTGATGGCTCGATTTCAATTTCAGCCTGTATTGCGGCTTGCCTGGTTCGGTGTGTGCGACCGATTCAAGGCTAGCCGCAAACGAGTGAATGTACTTTCGCGCAAAGTTTTAAACTTAATTGTGGACTTTGTCCAGGCAATGACACGCCCATCCCCTGGGGCCTGTCTAATTATGAACGTAATTTCGCGACATGAAATATGATTGTTTCAAGGCTCTTATGGACGGATTGGCGTAGAAGGATCTGTAAGAGTTTAAAAACTCTTAGTATTACGTATAGCAAGAGGTTATTATTTATTAGTTTACAGATTCATCAACTTTAGAGCTGGATATCTCCTATCTTATGGAACTTCTGGAGTCGGCAGATGGGTGATCTGTCTTAGTTAAAGAAAATACTTTCTTTTAAACTTTGTTTTATTATAAATAAATTAGTAATTAAAAAGTTAGATTTTGGTATTGGCCTCCCTATTAGTTACTGAGGCTAGTATTAGTAGGGAGGCCAATGCCCGGGCGTAAGGCTTCTACGCCTATGATTTGTGCGCTCGTCGTCCAAGTCAGAAAATTACCAGAAGAAAAAACACAAAATAAAAATATCTATTGAATAAAATATATAACAAATACACAATTGTACACTCCACAACATACCTATAAAGTATTAAACACGGATCTGTAACGGTCTTTCACCATTTGTTGACGATCTTGCAGATTTTGACGTATTTGAATCCAATAGTTGTGACTTGTGGTAGCAGACGAACATAACGCGCACACACCACCGACTAAGAAAGTCTAAGAGGGCGCAGAGGTTTGCTCAATAAAATCCTTCTTATTGGCTGAAGGTAGAGCCTAAAAATATGGAATCAGTTATGGTCAAAGAACTTTTGATAGAGATTAACATATCAGATGTGCACAAATGTCACTTTTAACTAGAAAATATAAAGAAAACAGATTATATCTTTTTAAATACAGATTTTTAAAAACTGCACATTCGAAGGTAGATAGAGTACGATGTTTATGTCAATCTTGCATTGGTTTGAGCCCTATAGCTACACCCATCTCAAAATGAGAAGGAAAACTGTGAACAGTGACGTCATTGTTCGCGCCAAAAATAAAGGGTATTGCAAAATATGTCTGAGCTCCGGTCAGATCGTGCGCAAAGCGTAGTCTTACTTATAGACCCTAGTACCTTATTCTCACAGCACCAGATACGAGTGTCGTGCAGTAATGTATGAGAAGTGTTAAAAAAGATATTTCAGTAAACAAAAAAAGTTTATGTGAGTAGTCTATACTCCAATTGAGAATTGGAATGAAAGCCATGATTTGAAAGTGTGTGTTTAGTGTATGATACATGGTTAGATAGTGTGTTACGTATATGAGAGAGAGAGAGAGAGGGAGAGAAATATCTCCGTCAGTACACTACGTCTGCGTACTGTGTTTGCTGCAAGTTGGATTTATCGATCGTTAATAATCATAAATGCAGTGTCAGATTGATCTTTACTCATGAGGAAATAGTAATTGGAATAAACTCTAAACTAAGGCAGGCCTAATTATTAATTTTAATCATTTTCTTAGTTTACAATGAGTGGCTTTCGAGCTTTCTCTCTATGCTTTGACCCTCCATGGCTAGCATGGCTCGATTTCAGGATTGCGGCTTGCAATTACTGTACCGTACCTGGCCTGTAGTAGGCTACTGTACTGTGTCGGTGTGTGCGACAGATTCAAGGATAGTCGCTGATGATCAATGTACTTTCGCTCAAAGTTTTGAACTTGTTGTCTGCCTATTCCCTCGGGCCTGTCTAATTCTCAACGTAATTTTGGGGACATGAAATTGATTGTTTCAAGGCTCTTAGTCTTACGTACGGCCAGGTGTAGAAGGAAAGGCCTACTTAAGAGCTGGATATCTCCTATTTTATGGAACTTCTGGAGTCGGCAGATGGGTGAGTTGTCTTAGTGAAAGAAAATGCTTTCTTTAATCTTTGTTTTATTATAAACAAATTAGTAATTAAAAAGTTCGATTTTGGCATTGGCCTCCCAACTAATACAGTAGATCTAGACCTCTAGATCTATTAGTATTAGATCTACTATTAGGATGAATGATGAGGCATCAAATAAAAGGTCTTATTATCGAGCACTGTTTGATGGCATAAATAGGCAAATTCATGCAAAAAAATATATTAAAAAAACTGACTTGAAAACACATCATACAATTAGTCTGAACCGAGTCAGGAGCAAATTTGAAGAAATTATATTTTTAAATGTTGTAAAACCAAAGA